>CABHPH010159494.1:0-43326 GCA_902168325.1 Peromyscus nudipes | reverse complement strand
TGTGTGTGTGTGTGTGTGTGTGTGTGTGTGTGTGTGTGTGTGTGTGTATTCTCATGCCATGGCAAATATGTGTATGTCAGAAGAAAATTTTCATGAGTTACTCATCTCCTTTCCCTATCTGGTTCATGGGGACTGAACTCAAATTATCAGGCTTGGTGACAGAAGCATATGTAGTTGAAGTATCCTGGTCCTGCCCAGCTCCTGTGGTCCTGTGATCACACAGCTGCTCAGACCCACAATGTGTCCTGATGTCTGTCTTCCTTTTTTGACCCCTCCTGCCAAGATGAGGCATAGCGAATGTCTTTCTGTATGCTGTGAAAATATGTTGCTCTGATTGGTTGATAAAGTCATTTGGCCTATGGCAAGTCATCCTAGAGGCAGGCAGAAAATCTAAACAGATAGATGAGAAGAGAAAGAAGAGGAAAAAGCAGATACAACCTGCCACTGAAGGAACAACATGCCATCAGACTGGTAATCCACAGCCACATGGCAACTTATAGACTAATAAAAATGGGTTAATTTAAGATACAAGAGCTAGCTAGCAAGAAGCTTGAGTCATAGGCCATAGTCATGCAATTTGTAATTGGTAAAAGCCTCTGTGTGCCTACTTGGGTCTGAGAGGTTGTAAGACCAGGCAGGACACAGGAATTTTATAAATGTTTGTGGGACCTTGGTGCCAGGAAAACTTCTAGCTGCAGAAGTATGTACTACTGAGCCATATCACCAGCCATTTTTTTAATGCATTTAAATTAAGGTATTTAGTTAGCAAGTAAAATTTGTTGTTAAGGTGTTTTCTTGCTTACTTTTCTGTTCCTTTTTCTTTATTTTTTTCTAATTGAAAAACATTTTTCCATCCATTTGCCTGCAACTGCCATGATGTCATTTTTTAAAGAACTGAATAATACTCCATTTTGTAAATGCACCACATTTTCTTTATCCATTCTTCAGTTGAGGGACATTTAAGTTTTTGCAAGTTTAGGATATTATGAATAGAACAGCAGTGAATGGAGCAAGTATGCTTTTGGTGGGATGAAGCATTCTTTGGTTATATGCCCAAGAGTGATGTAGCTGGGTCATAAGGTAGATTGATTCTCACTTTCTGAGGAACCACTATATTAATTTCCATAGTGGCTATACAGGCTTTTATTCCCACAAGCAGTGGAGGGATGTTTCCTTTGCTCCTTATACTTGCCAGCATGAACTGTCATTTGTATTATGGACCTTAGCCATTCTGACAGGTGTAAGACAAAATCTCAAAATAGTTTTCATTTGTATTTCTTTGATGAGTAAGGAGGTTGAATCTGGAAGTACTTTGGGGAGTGGAAGAATATGATCAAAATATATTTAAATTTAAATTATTTTAGATAATAAAAATTGAATAATTTTTAATTTAAAAGCCAGAAAACTATTTTTCATACCACATGTTTTCCCCTTTCCCAGTATCTCTGAGATACTGTCTACCTCCAAACCCACCAAACATGAAGCCATTTTTTCCTCTCTTTCTTTAGAAAGCAAACAGGCAAACAAACAAAAAAATCCAAACAACAACAAAAAAACCAACACACACAAACATACAAACACACAAAGTTGCTTTGATCTACATTTTATAACAATAGGAAATTAATCAAATGATCAAGGAAACTCATAAAGGAAGCATTTCATTTGTCTTACATTTTACCAAGTTACAGACAATTATGGTTGATCAAAGGATGTGCTGAGACCTCATATGATGCTCCACAACTGTAAGTCAGAGAGAGAGAGTAGGAAGAACACAGAATAACACACAACTTCTGAAAAATCAAATACCTCCCCCTATGACACACTCTAATATGACCACATCTCTTTATCCTTCCCAAACAGTTCTCCCATCCAGGGACTGTGTATTCAAACAATAATGAGCATTTGGGGAATATTTTCACTCAAGTCACAATGAGCAAGCAAGGTGATTTACTTGATATAATGAATATCTCAAAGTTAGTTAGTACTTTCATATACCCTTCAACATCCATGCTGCATGTTAGAGGTCTGGTCCTGGTTTTTCTTAACTCATTCCTCTGTAATGAAATATGCTTTCTTCTATTAGTCACCTTAAAAGTACCTTCTTTTGCCTTTCCTGCTTCCTTTCTGAAAACAGTGTATTTAAAAGCTTAATTCAGCTCAGTCATTTCATGGAGATACCGTTTAAAGGAGAGAGAACTTCTTATCTTCTTCACCATCCCAATCACTTCTTTTATTGACAAAAAATAGCAGAGAGCACCACTTTACATTTTACTTAATCTGAAAAATCTATTCTACTTGTATAGCATTTTCTTCAGTTTTTCATTTTGTTAAGCATATTCTTTAGATTTTAATATGCAAATTAAACTATTTGTATTTATTTAATAAAACTTCCACATCAGCTGTGGACTTCTAGCCTCAGCTTCATCCACCAGCTCTGAAGATCACTCTCAGAACACTTTCTTTGGTCTTGATTTGCTGTCACTCACACAAGCACAAGCATGCTTTGTGATCTCTGCTTCTCATTCTTGTTTGTTTGCTCTGTTAGTCAACACTGCTTTTAGTTCTTCTTTTAAATGGCATTTCTAAATATTTCTTCTTGACATATTTACTTTGATATGTCTCCTGCATAACTTTATCTTGGTGTTTTGTTGGATTTTTTTTTAATTTTTCACTCATTTATGTAAACTTTCAATTATGTGATTGTCTTCCTTTCCCATTCATATTGGTTCTCATTTTGTGTTGCACTTTTGAGTATTTCATAAAATGCATTCTGTTCATTTTCATAACAAACTTCTTTTCAGATCTCTTGCTTTCCCTAACCACCCAGGATTGTACTTTCTTTTATTATTATTATTTTATTATTATTATTATTATTATTATTATTATTATTTAGCTATCAAGTCAAATTTGTGCTGCCAATATATTCATATATTCTTGGATGCTTGGAATTCCCCTGTATCATGATGGATATACCAGAGCCAACCTTCTAAAGAAAATTGACTCTGTTCTCAGCAACAATCAATTGCCAATAACTTCTTAGCTAGAGATAGGTAGGTCTTTATGCCCACCCACCCCCATGCTGGAACTTTATCTTGAGATTGCACAGCGCCTGTGCACAGGCTCACAAGGACTCACTGTTTCTATGTGCAAATTCCCTCCTGTGTCTAGAACAAAAAATGTTTTCTTGTAGTCCACCTATGGCTCTTATAATTGTTTAACCCCTCTCTTTCACAGTAATTCCTCAGACTTGGAAGTAGGGATTGTCATATAGATTTCTCACTACTAGAAAGCTCATGAAATACACACGTATACATATATTAAAAGAAAATGAATGGAGTTACCATATAAAGAGGAAACTATATTCCTACTAGACCCCACAGACTAAAAAATAAACAGCTCAGTGCCAGGAATGAGTTACCTCCGAGGCGTTGTTGGCCTCTAAACACTGTAGATTAGCTTTTGATTAACTTATACAATTTGAGAGTAATACTCTATTTCTGAATGTACCACATACTGGAGTCAAGGCACATAGGAAAACCAAACTTGTATTCATCTAAACGTTTCATTTCTATTGACCAATTTCATAATACGGGGAGGTATTAGGTGCATCATCAGAAGAGAAAAATATGCATGAAAACATCTGTCTTGAACTCTGTAAGCTATACTAATGACTGACCTTGCAAGATGTCATCACTGATGTGAAAGTGGCAGCAATGTAATGAAAATAACCATCCTCTTTCTCATTGGATTTAATATCCATTTCATAAGATGAAAACTGGACCAAGTATCATGCTTAGAGTCAAGAATTTGAGGCTAGGCACCTCAAATGTGTTGATATTGTATTCCCCAATATATTGTGCATCCTAATAAACTTATCTGGGGTTAGAGAACAGAACAGCCACTAGATAAACATAGAGGCCATAAAATGGTGGCACACACACCTTTAATCCTAGCTTCTGGAGGCAGAGATCCATCTGGATCTCTATGAGTTCAAAGCCACACTGGAAACAGCCAGTCATGGTGCCACACGCCTTTAATCCCAGGAAGTGATGGCATGAAGCAGAAAGGTATATAAGGCATGAGGACCAGGAACTAGAGATGGTTAATTAGGCTTCTAGAAGTAGTTCAGCTGAGATTCATTCCAGTGAGGACTCAGAGGCTTCCAGTTCGAGGATATAGGATCAGCTGAGAAGTTGGCAAGGTGGGTTAGCTGTGGTTTGTGTTCTGTCTCTCTGATCTTCCAGTATTCACCCCAATACCTGGCCCTGGCTTTGTTTTTATTAATAAGACCTTTTAAGATGAGTGTTACACACATGCCCTAACAAAAAGTCTACTACAATTATTCTCATAAAGGGATATAGTATTATACCCATAGATTAGTGAATTTCTTAAACCACATCAGAGAAGCCTCTTTTTGCAGTAGGTAATGATTAACACATAGACTAATGGCTTGTCATATTTCAGAGAAGAAAAGACTTTCAAAGCTTCCCCATTCATTAATGTATTCATTCATTCATTCATTCGTTCATTCATTCATTCATGAAACAGTAGATAATTGTCAGGTACTAAATGATTCCAATCTCTGAAAAAAATATAGAGAAGATGGAAGTGATAAATAAAGACAGACTTTTTTATAAATATAACAACATTGTCTATTATACAGTCATGGGGGGTAGTATGTCTTATTCAATTTGGCGGGTTCATGAAATGTTTCACAAAGCCAAAAATTTTTGTTGAATTATAAAAAGTCTGAAAGGAAGACTAGGAGATTGAAAAATGGACATTTTAGGGAGAAAGAAAGATTTTTGTAAATTTTAGCTACAGTGAATAAGGAGAATCTAACCTGTAAAATAGTAGAAGTGTAAAGATGTTGCTGGTCACATATGGCTTGAAAAGAGGTTGCATGGTGGTGATAGACAGCCTAGAACAAGAATTCTATGAAACCTATGAATTATTCTGTGACTATATCCAGATCTTTTCTTTCAGTAGAAAACTTGTCAGTTTTGTCCAATTGGAATTTTTCTCTCAAAAAATGAGACTACTTGCCTAGTATGTCCAACATTGTAAGAAAATGGAAAACATGAAAAAAATGATATACACTTTACAAATTTGTTGTTTTCTATAATACTTACAGGACTAAAAATATTAGGTAACTGAGTATTAAACAAATAAAGGGTATCAATTAAGTTGTCTTTAATTATCTTGAACTCAAAGAATTATCTTGAAATAAATAAAATCACCAATAAGATAAATGCCAAATGACTTTAGAAGGTTCAAGAACTCCATTTCCAAAGTAAGAAAATATTTTATGGTTTAGATGCTATAATATTCAAGGTTAATTTTTATGAATCTCCTCTGTGGTATACATATGTGTCTCTCCTGTTTCCATGCTGGAATTATTACTGGCTTGATATTCTGTGGGTCTTGTGTAGGTAACCACATGTGTTGTGAGTTCCTAAGTGCAGTATTCTTATCCTGTCTCTGTCTAAAAACAGCACTTTACTCCAGTTCTCCTTGAAAGTCTTTCTTTTACAATTTTTCCACACCTTCTTCTGAGATGGTTATCAGTCACTGAGGTACAGAATTCCCATATATGGATTGCTCTCTAAAGATATTCATCCTTTTAACTTTTAACTATCTATGTGAGTTTTTGCAATAATTTGTCATCCACTGCAAAAAGATACTTCTCTGATGATGTTTGAAGCTGTTCTAATATATGTATATAGATGTGTGAATTTGGTTAAATATCCATTTAGCAAATTTATAGTGAATCTGTCCAGTATCACATGGCTCGGAAGTTCTTCAGTCAAAGGGATGAACCTACTACTATTATTTTTAAGTGTGTTTACACTTGTGCTTAAATGCTTTACACACTGAGCTTTATTAGCCCCAAGTAATTATATTTAGATCTAAACATCAAATAAGCAACTTCCCAAAACATGTAACTATTCTATTCTTGTAATCCACATTATATGCAATGGCTAATCTTCATTGTCAACTTAAATGTATTTACAATTACCATGGAAACATGTTTCTGGATGTACCTGCTCGGCTATTTACAAAAAGATTCCACTAAATAGTGACTACACAACCTGAACATGTGCAGCACCGTTTCATGGACTCGTACTGTTTTGTTTATTTGTGTCAACTGAAACCTACTAGATTAGGACAAAAGCAACATATCACCCACCATGCCTATTCCCTGTTCATTCAGAAACCACAGAAGACAAAAACCTAATCAATAAACTAAGCATACCTGTAATGATTTGACTACAAATCCTTGGAATCTCAATGATTCATAGAATGGACTAGTTTTCTCCACTGAAGAGAGAAAATTTTACCTAAAAATATGTGCTCTATGAAGAAAAAACAGCCATTAATCTAATTATCACAAGAATTTTAACTAACATATTAAATCAAAAATATACCTGACACTGATTATACAAATTTATTTCAGTTACATGAATTGCATAGTCCAGAGGACACAAGAATTTATTTTATCCTTTTACTTTCTTTACATTCAACCAATAAGTGTATCCAATCTAGATTTACTATAGTTTATGTGGTGATATTTTATTACAATATATCAACCACAAGCTTATTTCCAGTTAGAAGAGTTGCTATGGAATAATCCTTTTTGTTCATTGTGAATACATATTACAATAATTGGTTAATAAGGAGCTGACTGGCCAATAGCTAGGCAGGATTTGGGGGCAGTAAGAATGCTCCAAAAAAAAGGGTAGAGTCTGAGAAGTCTGGAGGAGATGCCATGAGTTGCAGAGTGACCAGGATTGAAAGTACATACAGGAGGTAAACAAGCCTCAGGGCAACACATAGATTAATAGAAATGAGTTAATTAAAGTTATAAGAGCTAGCTGAAAATCAGTCTAAGCCATCAGCTGAGAATTTATAATTGATATTAAGTCTCTGTGTGGTTATTATATGTAGGCAGGACAGAGCCAATTGATGATCTAGACAGAAAAGTCCACCTACAAAGAGTATTGTCTTAAATAGTAAAATGTTCCAAGTCTTTTCAACTTCTTTGAATTATTTGAAATTTAAAAACAAATAGTAGTATGTATATTCTTTATTTCCCTACTCAAAGACCATTTAGTTAACAAAGACTGAAGAAAATACATTAAATTAATCATGATAGTATATAGGAAACAACATGACAATTACACTTGAATATACTTTTAAAGTATATCTTTGCTGATATTTGAAACACAGATATTTATGTTTTTACTATAGTGATTATTTGGGGTGGGTTCTAATAAGTTAATAACCTTGAATAAAGATTCTGTCCTCTTGTATGTCATTTTACTAATTCACCAGCTGTAAACACCTAGTCACAAACATTACTGGATTTTGTTTAATGATTCACAAAGTGCTTTTTAAAAAAGTACTCAACCACAGGGTTACTCTAATGACTATTAGTCAACATATGCAAAGATGACAAAACTGTGGTTATCACTTGCCATACACCAAATAAGATACTACCACTACCATCATCATAAGCACCATCCCCATTATCATTATTATCATCATCATGATTAAAAATATCCACATGTTCCGAAAATAAATAGAGGTTCAATTTGTGTCTTTTTTCTAAATTTATTTCATAGAAAATAAGAAAGCTATGTGACACAAATTTGTTTTCCAGTACTGCTTTTTGATCAATTATTTTCCAATATAGTAATTATTACTCAGATAATATCAAAATAGATACCAAGTTTCTAAGTAACCGATCTGACAAATTGATGCTGGTAAGTACTTCCAATTCAGATTCATACTTCAGCTAATAAAAACACCTATACACTGAAAAATGGCACTTGTTTAAGCCAGCTTCATTAAAAATGGTAGTAATCCCATAATAACATTTCAAAATTTATTGTTTAATGCTTCATTAGCACTAACACTGTACATTTTCGATAGAACTTGAAAATTGTTAAGAATTCCCTCCATTAATTTATTGTATAAATCTCTTTCTTTTTTCAGTGGGTGAGGGATTTCTTGTGGAAGCATGAGGACCCGAGGTCAGATACCCATGAAAGATGCTAATGCCTGATCTTAAAGTTTTGTAGGAATTCAGTCAGGTGGATGCTTGGAACCATTGGCCCAGCAGCTGAGCTGAAAATTAGTCTACAGATTATGAATGAGACACTTTTTTCAAGGAAGAGAATGACACCCAACATTCTCTTCTAGAGTTTTAACATACACATAGGTTTTGAATGTATGTGTGTACATTGATCATAGACAACCCCACAGAGAGACAGAGAGACAGAGACAGAGAGAAAGAGAGAGAGAGAGACAGACAGACAGATAGGCCATTCTCTTTGATGGAGTCCCAAGTATAGTATAGAAATTTTCTAAAGTTATAGCATTCATAGCAGTAGAGGCACCACAAATGATGAGAACCCTATGAAGACTGTAAAGCATGTTAAGATGCATCATTCTGTGCCACAGATCATCTGATGCTTCTCTATTTTTCTATGGTGTTATAAAATAAACTGTGACATAAACAATCAGTTACAAGACAGGGCCCTAATGTAAATAAAAATCATTTTTCAAGAGAGTAATAAAAATATGTAATATTTGTGTCATTTGACTGTTGTTAATAATTTTTAAAGATTATATAGGCAATTTTAATATCTAAACATCACACATGAAAGTATTTAATAAAAATGAGTGACTGCCAAAGCCAAGACCCTCTAGTTACATAGGTTATAGAACCTAGGGAAGAACCTACTACTGTTATTCTGCTAAAAGGACATAGCATCAACTGACTCCTAATATATACATTTATTTTCTGACAAACCACCATGCTGATTTCCAAAGTGGCTATATAAGTTTGCACTCTCACCAACAGTGGAGAAGTGTTCCCTTTACTCCACATCCTCTTCAATATAAGCTGTCTTCAATGTTTTTTATCTTAGCCATTCTGACAGCTGTAAGATGGTATCTCAGAGTCATTTTGATTTGTATTTCCCTGATGACTAAGGATGTTGAGCAATTCCTTAAATGTCATTCAGCCATTTAAGATTGTTTGTTTGTTTGTTTGTTTGTTTGTTTGTTTTGCTGAGAATTCTGTTTAGTTCTGTAGCCCATTTTTTATTATGGATTTTTCATTATTGTGATGTCTAGTTTCATGAATTCTTTACATATTTTGAAGATCAGCCCTCTTTCAGATGTGCAGTTGGTTAAGATCTTTTCCTATTCTGTAGGCTGTCATTTTGTCATATTTACTGAGTCTTTTGCCTTATGCATTTACTGTGTCCTTCTCAGCTTCAGGTCTCAGCTATACCACTCTTGGGCATATACCCAATGAATCCTCAATCATACCACAAGGATATATGCTCAGTTATGTTCATAGCAGCATTATTCATAATAGCCAGAAACTGGAAAAAACATAGATGCCCCTCAACCGAAGAATGGATTAAGAAAATGTGGTAAATATACACAACAGAGTACGGCTCAGCAGTGAAAAACAATGTCATCATGAAATTTGCAGGCAAATAGATGAATTAGAAAATATCATCCTGAGTGAGGTAACCCAGACTCAGAAGGACAAACAAGGTATGTATCCACTCAAAAATGGATGCATACACTCAAAAGATGTAAAGCAAAAGAATAACCAGAATACAACCAACAGCTCCAGAGAAGTGAGCTAACAAGGAGGACCCAAAGAAGAATGCATGGATCACCCTGGGAAGGGATTTGGATGAGATCTCCATGAGTAAACTGAGCATGAGGGGTGGGCAATGGAGGGTAGGGGACAGGGCATAAGAACGTAAGGGAATGGATGGAAGAACTGGAACAAGGATGGAGTGGGAGAGCAATGAAAGAGATACAATGATAGAGGGAGACATCATGGTGATAGGGAAGTTCCCAGGAATCCCCAAGGATGACCCCAGCTTAGACTACCAGCAATATTGGAGAGTGTGTCTGAACTGGCTTACCCCAGTAATCAGATCGATGAATACCCTGTCAGCATAGAGCCTTTCTCCAGTAACTGAAGGACACAGATGCAAAGATCCACAGCCAAACACGAGGCCAAGTGCTACAAGTCCAGTCAAAGAGAGAGAAGAGGGATTCTATGAGCAAGGTAATCAAGATCATGATGGGGAAATCTACCGAGACAACCAAACCAAACTAGCTGTGGAGCAAGGCAGTTGTGTAGCTTATCTGCTTAAGAGGCCCCCTGGAAGTAGGATCAGAATCCATCCCTGGTGCATGAGCAGGCTTTTGGGAGCCCACAACTTATGATGGGACACTTCACACTGCCTTGAGGGGGGTGGGGCTTGGACCTGCCTCTACTAAATGTACCTCCCAATGGGAAGCCTTATCTTCTTGTAGGAGGGAATGGGGGTGGGCTGGGAGGGGGAGGCTGGAGATTCAAGAGGAGGGAAGAGATATGCAAAATGAATAAAACAATTTCTTAATTAAAAAAATTGAAAAAATCTAAGGGTCACATCCAAAGGATGATTACTGAAAAATGCTGTTTTCTAGACATGTCAGTGTAGAAGCACATAGGAACTGACAAAGTGTCAGTATTTGTAATACATGCTCAAGTAGAAACCAGATAGAAATTTTGGCACCAAGAGAGGTAAGGGGCAAGTAATCTCACCCCTAGATAAGAATCTATATAAAATTGAGAGCTGCTATGAGAGTCCATTTTCTTTAAGAGTGATTCTTTTTGAATTATTAGGGTTCAGTATAGCCACACATTTGAGAATATGTGGACAGCACCAATTGAATTTGATAACTTAAAAATGTAGAAAAGGGATATAAATTTGATGGGAAGGGATATTGTTTGGATCTGGGTGATTTGTGGAAGGGAGACGAATATGATCAATACACATGGAATGAAATTCTTAAATAAATAAACAAATGAATAAATAAACATGAGCAATAAAAATAAAACCTAAGTAGATGGTCATCATAATAATATTTTTCCTCCCTTCTGCTTTAGCAACATCTTACAGTTAATTAAATTTGGTGTTAATTCATTCATTTTAAAATATTTTAAAAATATAAAGAAATTTTTCTCAAAAAATTTCAACCTAATGGCAGGCTTAGTCAGAGTGTATCCACAAGTTCAACCATTAAAGCTGAAATATTCAGGAGATCTTAATTGTGTGAGATACCTATGCATTCATTTATTTTATATTACTTGGATCATGTGTGCTACTCTGTTCAATATCTCGGGGCAGTTTGGCTCACCCAGTCTTCTGAATGGAGGTGGATTTGGAAGCATTACGGCAGGAAAAGGATGAAAGTGTTTAATTAGTGCTGTCAGTTTCTAAGTTCTATCTGATAAGGCAGAATACTTCTGAAATCTGTAACTCATCCTCATTAATATGGGGAAACGTTTCTTAGAACTGGCTGGAAAGCTGAACTTTTATAGTTTGTAGTATGATTTTCTCTCCACAAAGTGAGCTTTTTTAAAAATTGCAGTCATTGTTAAGAGAAATAATCTTAATATATATGGCATTTCCCCAGGTTATTCTGCTCATGAGCTTAAAAATTAACTGCTGCCAAAAGAAATATTTCTGCTTAATTTACAATTCTATTGTGTCAGTTTTCCACTCACCACTGCTATTTGAAGGCAATCTTAATGCTTAACATGAGAATCATGAACTTCTCTGCTTTCCCAAATAAAAGGGAGACTTACAATAGGCTTGGTATTGAAAAGGTCATCCTAATTCTTGGATACTCTATTTGTATGGCTTCAAGGCTTGTGAAGTAAAAGCATGTGTTTACATATATATTTACATATACATGAAGAATGCACAGTATGACTGGACTCAATTGGTGCTATTAGGTACATTTTATACTGTTACTGAAAGAGTGTGTAGTTTTAGCAGAAAAATGTATCTGGTACTTATAACAAAGTTTGACAAATGGTAGATGCTCACTAATACATTGTTAGTTAAATAAATTGAATGATGCTTCTTGATTTTTCACAGTCTTTATAATTGACAGTTCTTCACATGTAACACTGATGTGGTGGATGGTTAAATGGCTGTGTTGTGTACTGCTGTACACAAAATTACCTGCAACAAACAATGCTCCATGCATAAATAAAAAACATAAACACACCATATAGACACATTATGCTATCTTGCATTTAAATTTAAAAACCTTCTGCACTTTGATAGGCTCACATTCATTGGTTCTATATACACATTCTCTAATAAAACCATGGCCACGGACTGTGGTGATATTGTGTTTCCCAATATATTGTGCACCCTAATAAATTTATCTGGGGTCAGAGAACAGAACATCTACTAGACAGACATAGAAGCCAGAAAATGGTGGCACTCACTGTGGGGACCTGCCCCACCGGGAGCTTAGGTCACCTGTGAAGAGGTGACCTGGAACCAAGGAAAGGTAAGTGCGCACCGCTCGCCCATTCCCCAGCCTCCCGCTCCTGTCATCTACTCTCTTGTATCTACTCTCTTCCTGAATAGCTTAAAGCTTAAGCTCTATTTGTCTAACTCCCTCTCAGCACCCTCTTTGCAGCCCCTGTATGCCCCACAACTCACACCTTTAATCCTAACATTCCAGAGGCATCCCTCTGGATCTCTGTGAGTTCAAAGCCACACTGGAAACAGCTAGGTGTGGTAACAAGAGCCATTAATCCCAGGAAGTGATGACAGGAAGCAGAAAGGTATTTAAGGTGTGAGGACAAGGAACTAGATCCTGGTTAAGCTTTCAGGCTTTTGAGCAGTAGTTCAGCAGACATTCATTCTGGATGAGGACTCAGAGGCTTCCAGTCTGAGGAAACAGGATCAGCTGAGAAATTGGTGAGGTGAGGTAGCTGTGGCCTTTTCTATCTCTCTGATCTTCCAGCATTCATGCCAATACCTTGCTCCAGGTTTATTTTCATTAATAAGACCTTTTAATATTCGTGCTACAATGAACAGTTAATACAAATTCAGTTGTACAACGTCATTGTGGAAATTATATTAACAATTCTACTTTTAGGAACATGTACTTAAGTATTTTTTTTTTCAATTTATTTTTAGACAGCTAAATATTGCAAATTTAGAAAATGTTCACTTGTAGCCACATGTTCTCATAAAATTGTCCAATATCTTTATGTCCATAGAAATCTACCTAAAACTATGTCAAATCACAATACATTGCCGCACATTGATTTTAGCCATCTGATTGAAAAAAAATATGACACATTTGCTCTTTAATTTATATTGCTATAAGTTTAAAGTTATCTAATTTCATGCATGTAATGTTCATTACATTTTTTGGGCTATGAATATCATTTGTACACATTGCTTAATTTTATTTTGTAAAAAAATTGTGTTTTATATATGTAAAATCATTTTGTTACATATAATGTGAATATTTTGATTCATAAGAAGTTATGCAGTTTTCTATAAAATATTCATAAGTGACCATTACCTAAGTCATTATAATCATATCTGTAAATATGTTCATATGTGCTTTCTTAAATTTGGAAAAAATTTCCCATCATCCAAAAATGTCATCCTTCCTGACACTGTTCTTGCATATAGATGACTAAAATATGTTCCAATAAACTTGTGGATACCTTGACTCATGTCTGTAGCAGTTGAAGGCTCATGCTCAATCACCGAAGGAAGCAATTGTCAAATCACAGCACAGACAGTCCTGCTTAGGAAATGAATGGGCTCTTAGGGAATTCCTCCCACTCAGGTCACAGGTATTTTTTATATTGAGTAAATCTACTTCAGGAATGAATGAATCATTCCTTCTGTTCGATGTTCTTTGCCTTTTGCTCATATCCGCACACTCAGTTGTTATTCTTATTGTCTAAGAAAAGGAAACTCTGTTTAAAATCACAATTCACCAAACAGAATTTCTTAAAATCATTGTATAAAATGACAGAAGAGCCCACATGGTAGAGAGAGGACGATTTTCCTCAAGTTGTGCTCTGACCCAAGTGCTCATTGAAACATGATGCCCCCAGTACAAATAAATGAATAAAATTTCATTCTAATAAAACAATTAGAAAATATTGGTAGGAATAAATAGTACATAAAAATATTCTGAAAGCATCAGTGAGCCAGCTCTATGAAAATGATTTACTGATTCATAAATACCTATAGGAAACATCCCAGTCTTATTCAGAGATGTTTTATTTAGGGTGACAATTCACAGGAGGTATGAAGCAAGTTTTATAAAGTAGTGACATACCACCTTAGCTTTTACTTTATTGTATAGTTAATAATATTACTTAGTTTTAATTTGGATTAGTACAGACATGATAATTTTCAGTTTCCAATAATCAAGATTAATGACAATTTTTATTGTGTGGGCTATAAAGCTATTATAGTTAAGAGACTGTAAATTATCACTTCAAAATCATTAAAACTACAGGACATGGCTGTCTGTATAGTTTAATATTTGATATAAAATTGATAATTCTTACCTAAAAAACATTTTAACAAAGTACATAGACTTCTGTGTTACTGCAGAATGATATATTACACTGTATATTCAGTTATTTATCCCAAATAGGTAACTAGACATTTACTGTGAATCAAGAGACTCCCCTGACAAAGGGGCCACACAGTCAGAGCGTGGAATCACACCACTGCAATACAGAAATCTTCCGTGTGAAATCTTGTGTTTTCTACACTTCACATAGGGTATACAGTAAAGATTCTGAAATATCTTACCCACACTGCAAATTATCTAATGAACTCACATATAACATATATGATATAAGTATGTACCATATATGTGTATATTAATATATATGTTTATATATGTGTGTGTATGTACATCCTGAGACTACATTATATTAGGGTTTTCTATGAGGATGGAGGCAAAGGGAATCAGTTAAGGAAAAATTGTGGCTTAAATAACTAAAGGTAAGTTCTTGAGGCTTAGAGAAAGGAAGCTGATTCTGGAAACATTTTCACAAATAACATTTCCATAGAGGAGAATTTTGCAATCATATGGTAGGCAGGGAAATGAATAGTGAACATGGAAAAAATCAGTTTAATGAGGGACAGAATAGAGAAATACAGAGAAAGGCAATATGGGATAAATATATCAGAAAATTTGGATTGAGACAAAGGAGAACCATAGGGCACAGGCTACTGTAGATAAGTGACAGCACAAATGGCAAACTCTAACATTATTGAAAACTGACTGCCTTGAAATGCTGAGAGGAAATGCAAGAACCAGAGAGAAGCTAAGTTGCTATCCTTCCCGACCCCACATTAGGGTAACAGTGACTGAGGCAGTTCTCAGGATCCCTTAGTTAAGGTCCTCAGCAGTAATTAGTCTCACTATCCCACCCATAGACTCCAATTCTCTTAGACAATACAAGCGATCAGGCAGAGAATGAATCAAATCAAAGGACATAATGTGGCATGCAATGAGCAAATAAAATAAATCTCCAGGGAAAAGGAAAACTTTTTGGAGGAAATTATTATAGGCTAAGATATGAAAGCATAGAAGAAATACCTTGTTTATATAGCTGATCTATTAGAGCAGTTCTGTATTTCCAAAGCAGTCCCCCCAATTGTGACTGCAACAAAATATTACATAGATAATTGTCTACATATATCAATAGATGCATTTATGGATGTATACACAGAAGTATGCAAATAATTTTCTTTACATTTCCATTACAAAAGCAAATAAATAGTATAATGTAGGGAATAGAAACTATTAAACTTTTGAGAAAATTAATTTCAGTTTAGGTATTCACAATTACATGTATTGTAAATCTTCATAAGTTTAAGATCTAAGAGAAAATTCTATTTAATATATATTATCAAAGCCAAATTCAATGTCTATAGATAACAGACATTGCACTATTTATGGGTGAAATTAGTTTCATGCTTTTAAAATCTTATCTCTTAATGCATTTTTTGAGCAATGGTTAAGTTCAACCCATCAGGAAAGTGAATAATCATTTATGACCTCTGCATGAATATCCATTGAATTAGTAGACTATATGAAAAATCAAATATGGGAGGTAAATCTATTAAACTACAGTCTGAATAATAAGAGTGTTCATATTTTTGCTGTGGGATGGTCTGTATGTCAAACATGTTGCTTATTGGTCAATAAATAAAACACTGATTGGCCAGTGGTCAGGCAGGAAGAAATATAGGCGGGACAAGGAGGAGAGAATTCTGGGAAGTGGAAGGCTGAGGAGACACTGCCAGTCGCCACCATGACAAACAGCATGTGAAGATGCCGGTGAGCCACAAGCCATGTGGCAAGGTATAGATTTATAGAAATGGATTAATTTAAGATATAAGGACAGTTAGTAAGAAGCCTGCCACGGCCATACAGTTTGTAAACAATATAAGTCTCTGTGTTTTCTTGGTTGGGTCTGAGTGGCTGTGGGACTGGTGGGTGAGAGAGATTTGTCCTGACTGTGGGCCCAGTAGGAAAACTCTAGCTACATATTTTAATTGAAATAGCTACATTTTCTTACATATACACAACTGCCTGAAAGTTACACCATAGGGTATTTGTATGTTTTTATGGAGAAATAAGTTAGGTGATAAGATTTATATTATCTTTCCTATTTGATTAGGTTCTGCTATTTGAATTCTTGGTAATTATTACTTAAGATATAATTATTGTCTTTATCAGCTTATATGTTACAACTCTTTTTCCTATTAAGACTTCTCTCCTATGTTCAATTTATATGTATATGGTTTTGTGTGTGTGTGTGTGTGTGTGTGTGTGTGTGTTTGTCTGTGTCTGTGTCTATGTCTATGTCTATGTCTGTATCTGTGTGTAACTTCCTCTATATTCACAGGTATATGTATGTGAGGGTTCACATAAACACATAGCTGCACCTGGGTGTGAAGACAAAATTAAGGTGTGGGGATAAAATTTTGTTGCTGTTTTTGTTGTTCATTTGTGATTTTTTTTATTTGTTTGTTAGTTTGAGACATGGTATAGAACTGACCAAATAGTCTTATATAGCTGGCCAGTGAGCTTCAGAAATTCACTTGTATGACCAATTGGTATGTTCTTCTCTGGAGAAAGTTATTCCTTTCACTTTCAGTATTCCTTAGTTTGTTGTGTAGCATAGATGTCCCTGTCCACTTTAGTATGTCTAGTTCTGTTGGCATTGTATAGCTCATGTTTAGGTAGTCATGTTGATAAGTTTCTATATGTGTATCTTCTGATATTACTGGGAGACACCCCACATAAAACTCCTTGGTCCTAAAGCTCTTGCAATCATTCTGCCCCCTCTTCCTAAATTTTCTCTGAGCCTTAGGTGTGGGAATGTTTTCTAGATGTATCCATTGGGTCTGGGCTCTACAACTGTGCACTTTGATCAGTTGTGGCTTCCTGCAGTGTCCCCTATCGGTTGAAAAGAGGAGGTTCCTTGACAAGTGATGAAGACTACTTTTATCTGTGGATATGAGAATAAATGTACAAATCCTTTTGTTAGGGTTATATTGGTTTAGTAAATTATTAGTTATCTACTCCAAAAATCTATGTCATTAGGACTGGGTGGTTAGCTAGTATTCCAGTACAGACATGGTCTCCTTTTTGAATGGGTTTTAAGTCAGATTAAATAACTGTTGGTTACTACCACCAAGTTATGTGGTCCACTAGTGCTTGCTGAAGGTTATTGTGCAATGCTGGCCAATGATTTGGTTCATAGGTATCATAGAAGGTAGGACTATTTTGCCTCCCCCATTTAGAAGTGCCTGCCAACCATGAAAGCTAGTCTTCAGAGAGGACGCACACAGGTCATTTCTAGCTCAGAGTTCCCTGGGCCCAGTTTCTGAAATATCAATGTTTAACACATGTACCTATCAGCTGAAAAAAAAATTATTTTCTTCCAAATGCTAGAACACTTGCTTCTCAAGCATTGAACTATAGATTTATCCCAAATATGGAAACAAACACACATAAATATTAAAACCTATCACTTTCAGATAAAATATGTACAATGTCTTTCCTTTTGTTTCTTTTGTACGTGTGTTGCTGCATAGAGGTTGTGTATGCAAGTGTATTTATGTGTTTTTGCATGCATGTGGGCACAAGGGTATGTAGGTAAGCATGCATAAATCCATGTGTACATAATTTACAATTTTTTTTTCCTTTTTTCCAAATTGTTTTACAGTTACTTTCTGAGGCAGGATCTCTGACAGACCCCCAAAGTAGCCAATTTTTCCATCTTACCTAGCCAGCTTGTGTAGTGAGTAGGCATTCCAGCTTTGGACTGGAAGTTCCAACCCCCATTGAGGCATCCATAACTATCACGGCTACAAGGCGAGGCCAAGGGAGGGCCCTGAAGACCCGAGATCAGGATGCACTGCGCTCTCTTCCTGCTTGGACGCTAGAGGTAGACCGGGGAGAGTTCTCCAGAGAACACCGCTGGACTGCGTTGTGTCTTTCCCAGAAGCTGCAACCTACCTGTCAGGGACCAAACATGGACCATGGAAAAGTACTAGCTAGGCCAGAGAACAAACCCCTGCCCCAAACCAGATGCCCCCAAAGATAAAGAACAGGTCAGGCAGGTAAGGTAGCATAGCAACAGAACAATGGGCCCTGACCAGCGACCTTATCACCTAGCAAGCCTCATGACTTGCCCGTCTTCCTTTACCTGCATGTCCCCCCTCAACTGCACCCTTTCCTTCCTTCTTGTCCCCTCCCCCTCCCATACTACATAAGCCTTGTTGAGGAGAATAAAATTTGCAGCTTGATCAGAATACTGTCTTGCTGTGGTCCTTTCATGTCTCCCCTTCCCTTTCATTCTCTCTCGCAGGTGGGTCGCCCCCGTTGACACCCCACTGGCTGGGGCACCTACCTATCCCTTCATTTGTAAGTTATGTCATTAAATAAATCTCCCTTTTAACTACGTGGAGTGGCCTTAATAATTTCACCCATAAGCTTGCCCTGAGGAGCTTTTGTGCCCACCTCCCAAGGCCTGTGATTAAGAGTGTACAACCATACTTACTCAACATTTCTTTTAGGTCTGGGAATCTGATTGCTGGTCACTGAAATTGCATTATAAGTGTTATATCCATTAAGCCATCTCCTGAGCCTCCACCTTCTATTTCTTGATTGAATGGAAAGGAATTTGAGCTATTTTTCAGTTCTTTTGGGCTGTTTTTCCATCTGAAGCTCCTGAGAATATCTGTCTCAATAGCACCTTTGTTTAGTACATTGATCCTTATTAACTGCTGGAGTCCAAATTCCAGAGCATTGAAAATTTGTCCTGCTTATTTATATTTTAGCCATTTCTATTTTCAAAATATAGAAAATCATATTGAACTTCAGAAATTTAAATATTTTATTTTAAATTATTTTAAAGTACTTATATGAAATCACATAAATTTGCAAAATTAGTAGAAGTCTCATATTACAGATAGTTCACACACAAAATGTTCTTTGTAATTTAATTTGAACATTAAAAACACTTTTGCCTGTAAAAGAGCTATGAAAAAGAAAGTCCATAACATATTTCATACAGAATGTTTAATTATAAAGTTACGAATGTTTACTATATTGTGCTTTATAGACCCTTTGAGAAGAAGTGAGTATATTTCCTTCTTTTTTTTATAAAATGTGAAGAAGGTCATCAGAATGCAAAATATAACATTTTAATGTATAGTATATGCTCACAACTTTGATTACAAATCTACAGGAAATAACTATATAGGCGCTAGATTTTGCAATTATTTCATAGTACATAAAAATTCAATGTGATTAGGATGATCATAAACAAATGTTCAGTTACATAATTTTCTTCAAAACATAAAAATCTTCTAGAGTGAATGAGCATACAAATTGCTCTTAAGTAGTAGTTCAAATTATATTTTACTCATATTTTTAAGGATAAAAACTTATTTTCTATTATCAGAATAAACCAGCATATGAATATAAGAATAAGTGAACTTACATGGTTGAAAAATGTAATGAACCCCAAAATGAAATAAAACAGTCCACTCAACCATTACACAGTACAAACTAGCTTCTAAATGAATATGGACCCTATTAGGGATTTGGATTCTGAGACTTCACATTAAGGTAACTTCTTTATTTGAGAAAAAATGGGTAGAAAATTATTTGGCTGGCATCTTGTTCAAAATAAAATGATAATATATGTTTGAACAAAATTTTCACCTTATATTAGAAAAAAATTAGAAACATGTTTAAATCTGGCCTTTAGTCTATGCTTGGGTGGTACAGTTAAAATGTTTTAGTTTGTGAAATTTAAATTAAAAATACTATGGTTTTTGCTGCAAGATAGTATCTTCTAAAAAGGGGGCACATACAATGCAGGAGAATGGAGAATATTGCAAATTTCAAATGAGATAACAGGAGGAGTGGGAGGTAAGTATGATGAAAATACATTGTACATAATTCTAACAGAATTAATAACAATAACATTAAATTATTTAGGTGAAAAATAAAACTAAAATTTGTGCATACTAGTAAGGTACCATGTGATATTGTGAAATGAGACTAAACATATCTGTCTCTTCCATCATTTACCATTTGTTTAGGCTAAATTCTTATCAAATCTTTTTTCTACATTTTTGGAATACATAGTACATTTCTACTATCAATGACTCTAACTTCTTGCTTATATCTAACTATAATGAAGTACACAAATGCCAAAACCAAGCACATGGAATATAAAGTCCACAAAAATATATTGACTATCGGTTGGAAAACTGTTCCAGGTAATGCAGCCTTCCCCTAAGTGTGGTTAGTATACCTAGTGAGACTCCATTGTAGAAAACCCCCTGTACCAGAAACTATCAAATTCAAATAGCTCTTGGTGAATGGTGGGACCCTATGACTACTTCCTCCTCTCACTTCTGGGACTCTGATTGGGCTCAAACTTGTGGAGGTCTAGTACATGCTACTTTATTTTTGATATTTTAATATAATTACATTATTTCTCCCTTCCCTTTCCTCCCCTTAAGCACTCTCACATACCCTTCAATGCGCTCTTTCATATTCATGGCCCTATTTTTTTGTTATTTGCTGTTACATACATAATGCATATGTTTATACATACACACATGATATATATATCTACCTAGATCCATAAATACCACCCTGCTCAGTCTGTGTACAGTTTCTTGTATATAATCAGGGCTTATTGCTTGGTATTAGATAACCAGTTTGTGTGCCTGTGTGTGTGCATGTGTGTGTGCGTGTGCGTATGCATGTGTGTGTGTGTGTGTGTGTGTGTGTGTGTCTGTGTCTGTGTCTGTGTCTCAGTGTGTGTCTGTGTGTGTGCATACAGGTAGCTCCTGAGACCAGAGGTGTCAGGTAGTCTGGAGCTAGAGTTACAGCCAGTTGTTAGGGGCCAAATAGGTACTGGGAACTGAATTCAGGTCTTCTGCAAGAGCAGTATATGTGCTCTTGACTAGTGAATCCTCTATGCTTTCCCCATTAAACCTCTTCTCTTACTTTCTGGTGACAGCTAAGAAGATATAGGATTATATTTTAACAATACTATCCTTTAAGTTATAGGAGAGAAATAAAATTTCAGGAAAAAAGCATGTGCAACCATAAATCAGTAACGTTGCCAATTCCAAGATGCTAGATATATGGCAAAAATGTAGCCCCAATCAAAGTTTGTTATTATTTATAGTAAAGGAGCATGGAGTCAAGTAGAGGGAGAAACACATTAAACAATGAGAAAGAGTGTGCAAGGGATTAGGGGAACCCATCCAACATTGTTTCCAAGGAAGACATTAGTGGAGGCTTTTAAGGGCTTGTCTTAATGACTTGCTCTCAGGGTCCAAAGGAGATGCTACAATAAGCAAGAGAAAGACTAATAGTGTAAGAATGAATCTACTTGCATTGTGGTTCTTCTGTGCATGTCTCTTTATTCTCTCTCCTTCTTCTCCTGATTATCTTGGCATAATTGTCTATAATTTTTTAGTTCTAATTCTCTATTCTTGTCTTCCTGCTTCTTCTATTCTATCCTAATAATTCTCCTTTAACAGGAGACTTGAAGCAATAGAAAAAGTTACAAGAGTTACCTCTCATTGGTAAAAAGTGCATTCCTAGAGTTAGTGATAAGGAGCCAAGCCATTTACTATGGCAATACACATTTTCAAGGTTTCAGGAGTAAGAGGGAGGGCCGTAGTACCCAAATGAAACAAATTTTGAGACATAGGTCTATTGTCAGGAGTCTGGGAAAGTGAAGAATTACCCTGCCTTTCTTAGGGTTCTTTGGTAATCTTGATAGACACCTGTGACTCTGACCTTGTGCATAAGTGCCAAGTTTTAAAGCTATTATATATTTACAAAGGCCTTTAATCTAGTTTGAACTTTCTCTGAGGTAAAATGATCTGTGTGCAGTTTGTATTAGACTGAGGTGAGACTATTATTTTGTTAGTCTGAGTAAAAGGAAGAAGACAGAGTTTAAGCGTCTATGGTCTCATGGTACAATAGATCTAGTTATGAAGTATATCCCAGTGTATCTTTGATATATATTTTCTATATATCAAAATGATACAGCTAAAAAAAACTCATCTTCATGACCACCCATGGTTATATGTGCCCATAAGATTGAGATATAGCCGGGTGGTAGTAGTGCACACCTTTAATCCCAGCATTCAAGAGGAAGAACCAGGTATACAGAGCATGATCCAAGACAGGCACAAAAACTACACAGAAAAACCCTGTCTCGCAAAACAAAACAAAACAAAAATTGAGATATAATCATGAAATTACATAGGCATTACATGAAGATGTGTAGTAATGGGGAAATAACATAGCTGTAATCTCATAAAAAATCTACAAAGAGAAACAGCCAATTCATTAAAAAGGCAATAATTCCAAAATGTATTACTTCTTGGCTTAATCATTGTGGGAGCCCACAACTGACTCAGTTTCCCAGTTTGAATCTGAAGTCTATTCTGAGTCAACAGAGTTCAAGCTTGTGTGCTCCAAGGCTGTGAGAAACTTCTGATTAGCCCATAGATCCTCCTTGAAGGGCTGTGAGAAAGTCCTGATTAGCCCACAAGAAGGAACACACTATCTAGCTAGATGTGGGCTGCTGATGCCAGCCACAGGTACACTGAGATAGAAAATGAAAGTCCCTGCTCCTTGATGCAAGGCAGGATAGATAGTGGTTGAATGCCTGCGCTGTGCATTGTTCCACCTCTGTCCTTCAAGACTGTATATAAGCTGGCTGTGAAATAAATTCGGGGCTGTCCGGCATTGACCGGCAGACCTCTCAACTCTTTTCTGTCTTCTTCATTGTCTCTTCAATCCTCACGCCTCTACACAGCTACCCAGCTGACTGTCGGCAGGCCTGACAAATTATCCATTAGAACACTTGGTTCTAGTGGGTTGGTCTGAATCAATGATGGATGAATCTCTACTGCATAATCCTGTGGCTCCCAGCAATATACTTTAAAAAGTGATATTTAAAGAGGTAGATAATAATTAGCACCAATAGAAGAATTTGATTAATCAAATTGTCAAAAATAAAATTATAGTTTGGAAAGTGGCGTTCTAAAACTGACTGTGATCTGCCATTGAAAGAAATGTGTTAAAGGGAAGTAAATGTTTGCAGCTAAAAGCATGGCGATTTGTAAATCAGGTCAAGGAGTGTGGGCATCATAATAAACCATAACACTTCAGTCATAAAATAAAGAGAATATAGAAGATATATAAATAGTATTAAAAGGGGCTGACATATTTGGAGTTATTTGCTTTAAAAGATAACATGGGTAAAATGTACTGAAATTGTATTGGTAGTTTTTCAATAATTTTCAGTTAATATAACAAACAAATCAGAGTCAGAACAATATGCAAATTATATTGAGAAGGTTGTTTTCCTTGCTTTTCTCCTAACACAATGAGGATAGAATGGTCTATTAAGTAGCTGTGAAAACAACCACATGAGAAATAATTTTGATACAGACAGATATGTTATTACAAAAGGGTTGAGTAACAAAAAGCTTAAAGTCATTAAGAAAGAATATAGGAAAGGACTTATGTTTAAGTCATATTTAAATTAGACAGAGTTATTAAACAGGACTAACTTCAAAATTTCCAATCAGTGAAAATTAGTGTGTTTCAGAATGCCACAACCTGAGATGATGTACATGGGAGGGAATGCAAAGGGTAAACAGAAAAAAAAATTACACTAACCTTAAAGTTGACAATAGAGATTTACACAAGGAGAACAGAGATATTTAAAGATGTAAAGGGTTGAACTTAATGGAAAAAAACTTACAATAAATATGGGTAGAAATGTAGTAATATTGACCCTGAATGTCAACCAAGACTGGCATATAGTATATTAGGCTCTTGAGATCCTTATTATAGTCAGAATAGAGAAAAAATATACATATGCAGTTTAATCAAGTCCCTGAGTAAGGAACATTGCATTTAATGAAAAAAAAAACTCTTAAATTATTATTGACAGGAATAATTTCAAAAGCTAAGAGATATAAGCTGTGGAGAATCAAAATATACAACAGAAGTAGAGAAATACTTTACCATTTTAAGACATACACACATACATGCATTCACATGCACACACAGACACACACACACACACACACACACACAAACATACCTGCCACACAAGTGTGCACTCTCACATATGCACCCATGCACACACAGACAATACTTGCACACATTAAAGCACACACATGCACCAAATCATACACACATATACATGCACTCTCACAGGAAGACATACACACATACATAAATATGCTCTCACACCCAATATATACACACTCACATATACACACATGTACACAGATACATATACCCAAAGGCACATGTACTCTCTTACACACATATATACATGCATGCATACAAAAACATGTATGTACATGCTGTGGAATATTCTGTATTCTGTGAATATGTGTTACACTGATTGGTTGATAAATAAAATGCCGATTGGCCAGTAGCCAGGCAGGAAGTATAGGTTGGATAAGCAGACAAGGAGAATTCTGGGAAGAGGAAGGCTGAGCAAGGGAGACACCAGCCCACCATCCGGGGAGCAGCATATAACGGCACACAGGTAAAGCCAAGGAACACATGGCGACATGTAGATTAACAGAAACGGGGTGAGTTTAAGTGTAAGAGCTAGTGAGTTGTTACCTTGCTATAAATGAATTATAGCACTGATATTGCAGAATTACATATTTATTAAAAGAGCAAATATATTTCCTGTCTATTGTGAATAGAGCAGCAAGACTAGATATGCATCAGTTGATGAATGTATAATAAAAATTGAGTATAGCTACACAATGGAATATTATCTAGCTATTAAGAAAAATGAAATTCACAGGTAAATTAATAGAGGTCAAAACAATAATTCTTAGTGAGATAATTAATACCCAGAGTCATAAACATCATGTTTATTTTCACTTGTAGGTGTTAGCTTTGTATCTCAGATATGTATGTTTCATTTGGAATAATCATGGAGTATAGGAAATTATTAGGGGTCATGGGAAAGTCTCTAAAAGGAAGAGAAATAGAAAGCAGGTCTATAAAATTTTAAAGGAGGATAAGGGAACAGGAAGGTTAATCTGTTTTGTGAGCATGGAGGGCAGAGAAGAAGAACTAAGGAAAAGAATAAATAGCAATAAAGACCTTACAAAAAGTCATCTGGAAACCTACTTACTACTGTAGAAGTTTCATATGTGTATGTGTAGGTATATACATATATGAAAAGAGTTTCTTTTTGCTATGAAGGAAAGATCAAACATAGTAGACATGACAGGATAACAAAAATGCTAGTGACAGGAATGGGTTACCTCTTTTAGCACTGTTGGCCAGCATGGTCGCAGATACCCCAAACCTTGCAAGGTACAGATATTCCTGTTAGTTATGCTACAGAACTTGATGGTAAGATGTTAATGCTCAGGATAACACATATTGATGTTACAGAGCATGGAGATATTAAGCTGGTACTGACCTGTAATCTTCATTACTATGGGATAATTTCCATACTGTTGGAAGAGTCTATGTATGCTACTGGAGGAAAAAAAAATCATCGCCGGGCGGTGGTGGCACACATCTTTAATCCCAGCACTTGGGAGGCAGAGGCAGGCAGATCTCTGTGAGTTCGAGGCCTGCCTGGGCTACAGAGTGAGTTCCAGGACAGGCTCCAAAGCTACACAGAGAAACCCTGTCTCAAAAAAACAAAAAAAAATCATCAATCTTACTTAGCTCCTCAACTTATGAGCTACAATAATATTAGCCTGCATTTCCACTGGTACAATAGGGGCATGAACGTAATAGGAGTAACCAATCTCTTTTTGATTGAATTTAGGTCCCATTCCATGCAAGGAAACACATACCTGGCACTATTTTCAGGCTAAGAACCTGTGGTTAGACAGGTAATAAACCCTAGAATATATATTACTATTACTCTGCTAAATGGACATAGTATTAAACAAAATTCTAAATACTGATCATTATACTCACAAATTAATATATCTCTGAAATCTCATTTGAGAAGTTAGGAATGAGACCCACAACTGGTCATGGTGCTGAGAATGAGATTGTTGACTGAACATCCCTTAATGAAACAAATATATCCCCACCTTGAAAGGTTCAGAGATCATTATAGAATAGCTAGTGGAAATATTGCATGAGCCAGGGGTGATGGTTGGGTAGAAAGAAACAGTGTCACCAAGAAACTGCAAACTGCATATGTGAATTCAAAGGTTGTGATAGCATGCATAATACCTGTAAAAATTAGAGCCAGATGAAATTTCAGCATGGAGAGGGAATATAGACATGAAGTTCCATACCTAGTCAAAGAGTCATTGGCAATTGCTAGCTTGAGAGAGAGAGAGAGAGAGAGAGAGAGAGAGAGAGAGAGAGAGAGACAGACAGACAGACAGACAGACAGACAGACAGACAGAGACAGAGAGAGACAGAGAGAGAGACAGAGAGAGAGAATTCAAGAAAGAATTCAAATTCTTTAAGAATATTGTCCCTGATGAGTCTACAAAAGGTCAGTGGAAGGCCACATATCCAAAAACCTAAGGGTAAAAGAATTTGGACTTGATTAGCAGAAAGAATTAAAAAAGACATAATGTTGCATGGATAGGAAATGAAGAGGAACCAGCAGTAGTTTGAGGAAAGGTAATCAAAACACATGCCATAAAATTTTCAAATAACTAATAAAATAGACAAATGAATTAAATTAATTAAAAAGAGAAAATCCTAACCACTAAAATGTACTTTTTCTGATTATTGATATCTGGTTCCACAACTAACAGTGTTGATTCCACTGTACTGTGCTAAATGAAATGGGTTTTTTGGTTTTTTGAGACATACAAAATATTCTATGAATTTAAAATGGAAGCTATTTGGTTGGTTGAGACATGGGAACTTGGAACTTAAGCATATCAGCCATGATAACCAATTAAAAATATGAAATTAAAGTTTAATCAATGTATTCTAAGAAGTAATTGACAATATTATTAACCACTGACCTGATATGTTCAACAAGGAAGAAAATGAGTGGAGAGAATAGATTACAGTTCTAAAATGGTTGTATCAGAAGCTAATGGCATCAATGAGAAAGTGAAGGAATAATTCTAAGATATCTGATCATTAACTGGTTCATACCTCATCTAGAAATTGAAGCTGAAGTCATTAGTTAAAGCAAGTATTATGAAATTAAATTAAGATGGTATTTTAAAAAAGTTAAATGGAGGGAAGCCAAGGACTCCTAATGATTTATTGCTCTAACCATAGATCAGAGCATCTCTTAGTCCTGTTTAGAAAAGCTTCTCTTTGCAGAAATTGGCAATCAGCATAGGGATACCAAACTGGTCAACATGCACAGAATAACAGGCCATGAAACACATATCACTAAATATTACATACACAGCATCCCACATACACAAGCTCAGGGATCTATGAAGGAGATAGGGCTAATGGTTCTGAGAGCCTGTGATTGATAACAGAAGAAACAGTGATTTTCTGACATGACAATTCCCATAATTGTGATGGCATGGAAAAGACTTACACAAGCTCCAACCAGAGAAAAATCCCACTGTAAAAGTAGATTAGTAAACAAGCAATGCCACCACTAACTGATAGCTGTAGCTGAAGTTTTCTCCTGTCCTGCCCAGCCCCACAGACTTCACAGCTGCTTATAAAATAATCACTCAGGAGCTCATATCAATTAAAACTCCTCGGCCACTAGTTCAAGCTAACTACTGACTAGCTCTTACACTTAAACTCTGCCCATTTCTGTTAATCTATATGTTGACACATGTTCCTTGGGTTTACCTGTGTGCCATTACATGCTGCTTCCTGGAGAGTGGGCTGGCATCTCCTGACTCAGCCTGCCACTTCCCAGAATTCTCCTTGTCTGTTTATCCCCACCTATACTTCCTGCCTGGCTACTGGTCCATCAGCTTTTTTTTTATCAACCAATCAAGTAACACATTCACAGCATACAGAACATCCCACAGCAGATAGATGCTGTGAGAGGGGAATTCGTTTTCTTAAACTACATGATATCTGGTGGGCTGATGACTCACCATAGTAGGCTTGTCACCAGACAATCTATTGCTAATGAGAGTAGTTTGGGAGGTAATGTGAATATGTGAAAAAATATTTTAAAAAATTATTTTTTAAGAGAGAGACAAATGGTATGAAGAAAAAAATTTAGAAACCTGATTCACTACTATCAGTCTACATGTAAGATCTTTCTAGGGCACAAAGTATTTGATAAATTTTCATTAACTAAGTAATAGAAAAATATAAATATGCTAGAATGAAAACAGAAGAAAGCACCATGGTAGCAAGTGCACAGAAAGTCGAACTTCCTTTTTGTGTTTGTTTTTGTCATTGTTGTTGTTGAGACAGAGCCTCTCAACATATCCCTCACTGTCGTGTACCTCTATGTAGAACAGGCTGGCCTTGAACATACAGAGACCCGCCTGTCTGTGCCTCCCAAGTACTAGGATTAAAGATTTCACCACTATGCTTGGGTCAGATTTTCTTATAACCAAAAAGTTCTATGTGCTTTCTAACACTACAGCCTTGACTAAAAGGTAAAAATAAGACACGCAGAGGAAAAAAATGCTGTCAGTATAAAACGGTAACTAACTGAAAAAACTCAAAATATAGATGATCTATTATTTAATGGAGTCATTTTTGTAGTGCATAAAACAATTGATATATTTTCAAAATAAAACATACCCTTTTATAATTATTTTTAATCAATGCTTCCAGGGAGAAAGTGAGTAAAAATGTTGATATAAAAATGAATAGAAATTAAGTTTGTAATAATATCTTTCAAATTTCAAATCAAAATAAAATCCTCTGGCAAATGCTATTATCTTGATATTTTATAATTTTAAAAGATTAGTGTGGTTTGACTTTGAAAATGATTTAATGAAATTTTATTCTTCATTCAAATATTTCTTGCATTTAACAGAATACTGCTTTACTTGAGAGTTTATTTACTCTTAGACATGAGGTAAAAGTGTCATATTAACACGACCTAAAAAAAAATTTGTAATGGCTTTAAACTACAACATTTTTCCATTTCCACAATCTTTGGCATATTTGTATTATTTTCTCAGTTGGATGTCTTTAGTTGACTTTAGATGAAATTATAACTTTTTCTCTCAGGTCATAAACTTGTTTGTAACATGAGCTACATAAAGGCTTTGTTTAAGAACTCAGACATTTAAATGAATCTCCAGTATATTTAATACATTTTTGTAAATATAGAGAGTCAAAGACTTTATTTAATGTGAAATTTACAGTATCAATAGATTTAGAAAGTAATCTGTGGCACAGATTCTCAGATAATTCTACTTGCCCTTTGACACTCTTGAAATGTCTGTCATTTTCATGTAGTTTTTGATTCTCAAGTGTTCCGTTGTTACAGTTACTATTCTGTGCTTCCATACAATTCCAAAGTCATTCAGCTCTTAAAACTGATCTCCATTGATATTTATTGATTTCTACTAGTATAATCTGGAAAACAATACTTAATACCCTACCCCATATGGTTAACAGTGTCTGAAACATACTGTTCTACTAATTTGCTGTACTTTATATCACTAAAGTGGATTACTATCAATGACTGTCCAGAGAGAAAAGGAGAGAGGGAGAGAGAGAGAGAGAATTTGTAGCCTGTGTCTCAATGATTATTCCTTAACATTCACAGAAAGAAAGGAAAGTCAATATAGCTCCTAAGATTTATCATAAAATTGAGAAGAGTGTTCTTTTCTCTACAAGAAGAATATAATTTCAGATAAAGATAAGATTTTTACCATCCTATATCGAGCTTTTAAGGTATCATAAACATTAAAAATGCTATTTTGGGATCCTTGGGCCCCAACCATTCCCTGGGAACACCCGCCCAACTCAGCCCCAGTTGCCAGCCAGCTGCCAGGGCTCCTGCAGGTAAGTTCCCCTTCTCCAAGACCCCCAGAGGAGCCTGCAATCTAAACGCCCTGCCCCCACACCCATCCACCCAAGACCCATGCCACTTCCTGAGGCTTGGAAACTAACTCCCAGCTCTCATCCGGCCCAGAGAGAGCTCTCATTGGGCCTAGAGAGACAGCTCTCATTGGACAAAGAATTGTCATTGGACCAAGGGAAACCTCAAGAGACAGGGAATCTATCAGCCCTGAATAGACCAAGAGTGACTTTCTGAGCAGTAGAATCTGCCACCTCTCATTGGAACAAGACAGGCTTCCTGAAACACAGAATCAGTCACCTCTGGCTGGTCCAAAAACCCTGATAAGACCAAGAACGAATCCATGAGTAACAGAATCAACTAGCTTGGGTTGACCCAAGAGCAGCTCCCTGAGACACCGAAGCTACCTGCTCCAATTAGACCAAGAGCTAAGATAAGACACAGAATGCCCCCTGAGACATAGACACAATAAGCACAGTGGACCAACAGCAACTCTCTCAGACATAGGCACCTCATACCTATTAGACGAGGAGATGGGCAAATGTCAAGGCAGAAGTGCATACAACAAACAAAAAAAAAGAGCAATACACCATCACAAGACCTAGCCCTCCTCCAACAGCAAGACCTGAACACCACAAGGTGGAAGAAGCAGAAGAAAGCAACCTTAAGAATAGCATCATGAAGATGCTAGAGGCCTTTCAAGAAAAAATGAAAAATGAAATTGAGGGAAAGATGAACAAAAAAGTGAATGAAATCAATAAAGAAATTGAGAAAAAGTCAAACAAAAAATGGGAAGAAATCTATAAACAACTAGATTAAAAGACAAATAAAAAAGTGGAAGAAAGCAATAAATCCCTTAAAGAAAGCCATGAAAAAGCAATTAAACAGGTGAGGGAAACAGTTGAAGACCTGAAAAGGGAAATAGAAACAATGAAAAAGAGACAAACAGAGGGAATGCTGGAAATAAAAAATTAACATTGTAAAAATGGCAATCTTACCAAAAGCAATCTACAGATTCAATGCAATCCTCATCAAAATCCCAACACAATTCTTCACAGACCTGGAAAGAACAATACTCAACTTCATATTGAAAAACAAAAAACCCAGGATAGCCAAAAGAATCCTGCACAATAAAACAACCTGTGGGGGCATCACAATCCCTGATTTCAAGCTCCACTATAGAGCTACAGTAATAAAAACAGCTTGGTACTGGCATAAAAACAGACATGTGGACCAATGGAACCAAACTGAAGACCCTAACATTAATCCGCACACCTATGAACATCTAATTTTTCATAAGGAGCCAAAACCCTACAATGGAAAAAGAAAGCATATTCAACAAATGGTGCTGGCATAACTGGATGTCAACATGTAGAAGACTGCAAATAGATCCATATCTGTCACCATGCACAAGTGGATCAAATACCTCAACATAAATCCAGTTACTCTGAACCTGATAGAAGAGAAAGTGGGAAGTAGCCTTGAACGCACTGGCACAGGAGACCACTTCCTGAATATAACACCAGTAGCACAGACACTGAGAGAAAAAATTAATAAATGGGACCTCTTAAAACTGAGAAGCTTTTGTACGGCAAAGGACATGGTCAACAAAACAAAACAACAGCCAACAGAATGGGAAAAGATCTTCACCAATCCCACATCTGACAGAGGGCTGATATCCAGAACATATGAAGAACTCAAGAAATTAGACATCAAAATAAGGCAAAGTCCAATTAAAAAATGGGCTACAGAACTAAACAGAGAATTCTCAACAGAAGCTCAAATGGCTGAAAGACATTTAAGGAATTGTTCAACAATCTTAGTCATCACAGAAATGCAAATCAAAACGCCTCGGAGATACCATCTTAAACCTGTCAGAATGGCTAAGAGCAAAAACACTGAAGACAGCTTATGTTGGAGAGGATGTAGAGCAAGGGGAACACTCCTACACTGTTGGTGGGAATGCAAACTTGTACAGACACTTTGGAAATCAATATGGCACTTTCTTAGAAAATTGATAATCAATCTCCCTCAATACCCAGCTATACCACTCTTGGGCATATACCCAAGGAATGCTCAATCATACCACAAGGACACATGCTCAACTATGTTCATAACAGCATTATTTGTAATAGTCAGAACCTGGAAACAACCTAGATGCCCTTCAACTGAAGAATGGATAAATAAAATGTGGTACATATACACAATGGAGTACTACTCAGCAGAGAAAAACAATGAGATCATGAGGTTTGCAGGCAAATGGATGGAAGTAGAAAAAAATCATCCTGAGTAAGGTAACCCAGACTCAGAAAGACAAACATGGTATGTACTCACTCATAAGTAGAGAGTAGATTTAAAGCAAAATATAATCATATTGCAACTCACAACTCCAGAGAGGCTACCTAGTAAAGAGGACCCTACAAAAGACACAGGGATCGCCCAGTGACAGAGAAATGGATGAGATCTACATGAGCAAACTGTGGGTGAGGGGGCGGGGGTAATGGAGGACAAGTGTCAGAGGAAAGAGAGCTTAGGGGAGTGGTGTAGCAGGAATCTTAAAGGGTCTTATTAATAAAAACAAACCCAGCCAGGTATTGTGGTGAATGCCAGAGGATCAGAGAGACAGAACGAGACACAGCCACCTCACCTCTCCAATTCCTCAGCTGATTCTGTTTCCTCAGACTGGAATCCTTTGAGTCCTCATGCAAATGGATCTCAGCTGAACTGTTGCTCAGAAGTCTAAAAGCTTAACCAGCCAAAAGCTTCTAGTTTCTGGTCTTCATCCCTTATATACCTTTCTGCTTTCTGTCATCACTTCCTGGGATTAAAGTTTCACTTCCTGGGATTAAAGGCTCATGTTACCACGCCTGACTGTTTCCAGTGTGGTCTTTAACACACAGAGATCCAGGTAGATCTCTGCCTCTGGAATGCTAGGATTAAAGGTGTGTGTGCCACCATTTTCTGACCTCAGTATCTAGTGGCTGTTCTGTTCTCTGACCCCAGATAAGTTTATTAGGGTGCACAATATTTTGGGGAACACAATATCACCACAGAGCAGGAGGTCCCAGCTGGATCAGGAACAGAGTGGGAGAACAAGGAAAGAGAGACCATGATAAATGAAGACCCCATGGGAATAGGAAGAAGCAAAGTTTTAGAGAGGACCACAAGAAATCCACAAAGATGCCTCCATAATAGACTACTGGCAATGGTTGAGAGTAAACCCGAGCTCACCTACTCTGGTGATCGGATAGTTGAACACCCTAACTGTCATTATAGAACTCTCATCCAGTGACTGATGGAAGCAGATGCAGAGATCCACAGCCAAGCCCCAGGTGGAGCTCCAGGAGTCCAATTGGTGAGAGAGAGGAAGGATTATATGAGCAAGAGATATAGAGACCATGATTGGAAAAAGCACAGGGACAAATAGCCAAACTAGTAGAAACACAAAAACTGTGAACCAACAGCTGAGGAGCCCCCATGGAACTGGATCAGGCCTTCTGGAAAACTGAGACAGTTGATTAGCTTGAACTATTTAGGAGGCCCCCACGCAGTGGGACCATGACCTGTCCTTAGTGCATGAGCTGGCTTTTTTGTGCTGAGACATTTTGCTTAGCACTTGGTTTAGGGAGGAGGGGACTGGACCTGCCTCAGCTGAATCTACCAGGCTGAGCTGAATCCCCAGGGGAGTTCTTGCTTTGGAGGAGGTTGGAATGGGGAGTGGATTTGGGGGGAAAGCTGGGGCGTGGGAGGAGGAAGGACAGGGGAATCCATGGCTGATATGCAAAATTGAATTAATTATAAAATAAAAATATATAAAAAAGAAGTTAATAAATGTATAAAACATAAAATAATAATAATAATAGTAATAATAATAATAATAAATAATGTGGTGAATGCTCGCTATTTGGCAAGAAAGTACCCTTGCCTGGACTGCTTGACAATATGTTGTATAAATGGGACTTGCAGGACCCATAGGAAAGTGACAGCTGAGCTTTGCCAAATAAAGGAAAGATTAATCTTCAGGTTCCTGCTTCACAGAATAAACTGCCAGACGTTCTGTAAGGCACAGAGGAAAGTGACTGATGAACTTTTCCAATAGGTGAGACAATCCTTCAAGTTTCCTGCTTCACTAAAATGTCTGCCAGAGACTCTAGGCCTGTAGGCTGAAGATAGATGCCCCAATGTTGCAGAGGTCCTTTTGGTGACTGTCCAGGCAGCCAGATATCTCTGTTATCCTTAGAATTTTGGAAGTTGCTTACAATGCATTTCCTGTTTACTCAGGTAATATTATACTCTTTCGGGGTCTTTGATGGAGTTGAAGACTAAATAGTTATAATTATAGTTTTACTTAGTTATGATAAAAGGTGAACTAGATATAAAACTTTAGACTCCCAAAAATATGATAGGATAGGACAAAGTATTTTCTTTAATTTTGGCAACTACAAATAAACTAGATATTGTAACAATAAATAAATGGTATTTTGGGAAAGGCCAGAAGCTGATCTAGTTAGTGACATAAAAGAAACAAGAGAGAAGAATAATTTTTAATGCTATGAATGTGTAGGTCAGAATGATTTTGAGATTCTATTAACTCAGTTAATGGTGAATATGTTTCAGAAATGAAATATAAAACATGGGATTTGGATTCAAAGATGCCATTAATTTAACAATATAATTAGCTTGCACTGTATGTTTATTTAATTATTGTCCAAGGTCCGTTGGTACTGGTCATGAGTCATAGTTATTTCACTCCCTAGTTGAATCAGCACACTCTTTCTGAGTCATCGATCTTTCCTAAAAACAAAGCAAAACCAGGGACAATATGTAATACCTCTGGATGCTCTTGCTAGCCCATGACACATGTTGCACTTGCCATCACACCATTAAAGAAATCAAAAGAAAAATACTAGCATATGTACTTGGTTGAGCAGAATGTACTCTGTCTTTCAAAATGAGAATATATTTAAGAGAATTTATATAGAAAGCTGGGATGAATTTTATCAAATATCTGCTGTATACTTCATTAAAGAAATTGTAGTATAAAATGCAAGAAAGTGAAATACAATGTGTTTGAAAAGTTAAGAGAATATGATAGTAACAGAAATATATAAACAAAGAACACAGAGAAGTACTAATTGTACCAAAAGACTCAGCAAAGGTTTTGTGAAATGGTGTTTGTGGATAGGTAATCAGGGTTACAAAAAGATAATTAGATTTCCCCTAACTGTTGTCTTTTCCACCTGAGCATGATAATAATTTCAGAGAGAAAGAAAACCATGAATTAATCAACAGGAAGAGCAAAACTTCCAAAAAAACATCAAGTAAAAGTGTTTAACCACTTTGCTGTCAATTTGCAATGGATAGTTTGAGACTGTGTATGAGAAAAAAATTAGACTTGATAAAAGTTATATGACCAAAAGTCAGAATGTTATAGATACAAAAAGGTCTCTCAAACCTCACAAGAGCATTCAATCAAATTTACAGTATTTTATGAAAAACACTGAGACCTAGAAAATAAGATGTCCTAAAAAGTTTTAATTTCTTTAATATGTGTTTTTCCATGATCATAGAGAATACAAAATAAGTAATAGATTGGTACATTATTTCTATACTAACTTCAGCAAAGAGAAATGAAAACTGGCCCCAGGGATAGCTTAAATTTGAAATTGTCTTGAACTATATTATTAAATCTGGACAGTATTAATTAGAGATCATGTTTATGCATGAGATAGAGTTCTACGAAATTTTCTATCATAATTGGATTAGAACATACAACCCCATAAAATAGGGGTTGTATATTTATCCCATTTTTAACACAGAGGAATTAAGAAGAGGGGGCTCAATGTACAAAGCAATAAATCTAAGTTTGCAATGTGATCCTAGATGCCAATATCTACTAATTCGTGTCTGTAATGAATGGGACAGAAGTTTCACATTAGTTCAAATTGATTTTCAGGATGGAACTTTGTAGGAAAGTAAAGAAATAGCTGGTCATTTCACTTGACCAAGAGCTTTAAGGATGCTTAGTTTACTCTCAAGAAGTTTTTGTGTGCAATCTAGTCTTGGATTTGTTTGTCTGAAAAGAACATCATGGCTGAAACTCAAGAAAGTTATACATTTTGGATTACCATATAATCAGAAGTATTGATAATAAACATTTTATTCTAAAAGCATTCAAAGTGAATATAATTTCTTGCTTTGAGGGATTGTGGAATGAAACCCTTAAGAGTTAGTTTAGTTTTTAATACTTTTTATATTTTTAGTTATGTATATATTTTCACATGTGCGCATGCGTGTGTGTGTGTGTGTGTGTGTGTGTGTTCTATGTATGTAGAGATGACTATGGAATCCAGAAAGGAGTTAGTATACTATGTAACTAGAGTGACTAGAGTGACAGGTGGTTGTGAGGCCAAATGGTGCAGGTGCTGGGAACAAAACTCAGGTACAGGGCCCTATACATCAACATTGAGCCCCTTAAAGCATTCAGAAATCCTTTCATCCCACATGTAATTTAATTAACTTGTTCACTATCTCAGGATTAACATGATATGTTTGTGTTATTTTCTACATATTGTACTTTCACTTTTGTCTACTTCCAACAATAATAAAGTAGATGAGTAGATATTATAAAGTAAATATATTGTTTATAAATGGTACTTAACAATTATATTGTAATAATTATACAATCTCCACGAATCTTCAGTCAACTAGGCAAAATCAATAAAAGCTTCTAAAATACTGATTAAATTTGAAACATTACCTTGCCAATATATTTTACATCAACAGTAATAATAAATAATTGATGAGGAAAGGAATATTCAAAAATTAGCATGGAAAATACTTTGTTTTTTAAATTATTGAATGAAATCATATGGTTTTCTGAGTTTAAGAAGCAGACTTCCTCTCATTGATGAAACACACTGAACTTTCCATACCGTAAATTCGAATGTTCATCCTTCCCATGTGATTCCAATACAATGATAATTTCATAAAGTATCTGATGGAATGGCTAAGCCAAGTTTGGGTTCACAAATTCTAACAGGGTTCCTGTCTTTTTTATTATAATTGGTTGGCAAGGTCTATAGAAATGAAGCAGGAATCTATTCCTGGATACTCATTATAAGTAAGTGGAACCAAGCATCATCATAGTTTAAAAAAATTCTAGACAGAAAGTGACACTCCCAGAAGGACTCAGAGACATGACATGCTAACATGTAATTAATCTTTAAGACCTTAGATAGAATAAATGAAGTGGTTATATAAAAAATTAATTGTATATTTTCAGGGAGATTCATTTATACCCAAAACAATAGAATTTATTTTACACTAGAGATGCAAACTTGCAAATAAAATAGAGTAGAGCTTGATTAGTTTAAATTGTTAGAAGGGAACAAATAATTGCCTCAAACTGAAGAACTTAAAATAATAGTGTACAGAAATGTCTATACCAAGCTGCAATGTTAACACTTTCCTAAAATATCACTTGATACTAGTATGATTTCCACTGCTTGTGACAGTCTTACTTATTGAACAGCAAGCATGACATGTTTTTAAAATATTGACTACACAAAAATAACAACTCCCAAAGGTGAGTATGCACTAAAAGATTGTTTTCATTCATATTGTATGTAGACACTGATATCTCAAGGTTTAGTTAGATGCTTCTTATAATATGAGTTTTTACTTTTAATGAAGTGTTCTACTTCTTTTACAGAGAATTAATGCTTCTGATTCAAGATGGTAAGAAAGATAGATCAAATAAATTTGCAGTAGATCCAGAAAAGAAATTAAAAGTCATTATTTTTAATTCCTGTGTATGCATTAGTATTTAAGTTTAAACGAAGACACCTATTATCAGTCTCATTTAATTGTTAAATTAAATAAGTAAATAGTCTAGAGTTACCTGTTTAAAGTTAAAATTAAAATATGAATGAACACTCCCACTAATTTCATGGCTGTATGGTATGCTCTTTAGCCTATATTACATTAATATTAAATGTATTTCTAGGATGTATAGTTGTAACAAATTAAATTTCTAGTCAATGGTTACGTAAATTGACTTTCCATAAGTCAAGGAAACCCAAAACCCAACCTAGAATTAACATTTTGGGGTTGTTTTAAAATAAGGGATTATGGCTGTGAAATTCAGGTCTTTAAAATACTGAAGATACAAACAATCTAATACTGTCTTTCAAATTTTTAGACTTCTAGAACAGTTGTCTTTCTTACCATAAATGGATAAATTGACTAACTGTGATTCTGAAGTACACCGTGATTCTTAGATATTCATATTGATATAAAAACATAAACAGAACCAGGACATTTCTCAGGTTGGATATATAATGATGCAGATGTAGTAGCATCTCAATCATACTATACCTATATGACTTTTGTTTTTGATTTTGTAGAAGATACATTAGTGGGATATAAAGTTTTGTCACCTCAAATCACTAAATCTCCTACTGTACTTCAGAAGGTTGTAGAACTTTCTAAAGGATGGTCTGACCCATTGTATGTGGGGTGAGACTGGAGCGGTCACTACTTTTGGACTGTGAACCCTACAGATTTTCTTCAGTAAGAGAAGTTTCTGTGTACATAAAGTTTTGAAAATAAATTTCATAAAAATGCCCCTAACTTTTACCTTTAAACCCCAGAATTAGTACATTTGTAGCAAACTTTTAAAAATAAGTTGTATAAAACATTTCATTAACTATGTGTACTTTAAAACATTTAGCAAGACAATAATTAAGATGCCATATCTTCTTTGCTATCTGCAGTATACTTTCTTCATCAGAATATATTGTATGAAAAATTTTTTCAAGAATTATATGGAAGCTTCTTTCCTAAAGGGTGGGAGCTACAACTCAGAGCTGGTTTTCATGGAGGAGGCTTCCAGGTAATTACAACTCAATTCCTTCAAGTTCTATATTCAAAGGCAGTGGTGTCTTCAACAATTTGGTCTTATCTTAAAACTGTAAATGACAACCAAAGACAATGGCAATAGCCTATATTGTTTGTGGAGTTCTTTGGATCCCCTTGCCAACAACTATCAGAGGAGGTTTCCATGCCTAGCCCTAGCATTTGTGTTAGTCTATCTCTCTTGGAAGAAGCTGTGTGTGTGTGTGTGTGTGTGTGTGTGTGTGTGTTTAGATAGATAGATAAATGATAGATGATAGCTAGATAGCTAGTTAGTTAGATATATAAGATAGATAGATATATAGATAGATGATAGATAGGTAGAAAGATTGTAGTTTGTTAGGTAGATAGATAGATAGATAGATAGATGATAGATAGATAGATAGATAGATATAGATAATAGATATAAAGATAGATAGATAAATAGATGATGACAGATAGATAGATAAAGATAGATAGATAGATAGATAGATAGATGATAGATAGATAGATAGATAATATATCTGTGTGCTTAGTTTAAAGTTAGCTTTTAAATAGTTTATTATTTTTTTCAAACATTTTAGAATTATGTATGCTAATATTTTTAATATTTTTTCTGATATGTGACAAAAGAGAGCAAATTGAGAATATGAATGTTTTATTGAAAATAATTCTCATCTCTTAAATGTATGGCACAGTTTCATTCCTGGCATTTCTAACTTTGGATATATTACAGAAATTTATGATAAATATCATATAAATAATGTGCATTTTGTAAAAATATAAACTAAAAACTCACTTACAGTAAGATTGTCATGTTCTTGCCAGTATTCATTTGGCAGATAACTAAAAATATGACTAAGACATTAAAGTGCTTACTCACAGTCTTGCTTAGTACATTGGTAACAGGCTTTCATCACATAGAATATATTGACATATATCTGTGATGCTCCCCCCATGGTTTTGTATCTCTTTTCAGAAAAACCTAGAAGCTGGATGATCACCCTACTATGAGCTCCTCTCCTCTATATTTCATTTCTTTATGAAAAGAGCAAAGAAAACAAATTCACAGATAGGATCTATCTCATGACTATTTCTAGAATAACCTGATGAACCAAAATAGACAACACATTTATGTTTGATTTAGAATTTAAAAGTATAGTCTTAAATGAAATTCAGTGTTCTATCCATAGACAAGTATAACTTTCTCAAAAGATCAAAACAAATATCTTAAATTTGGTAAATTATAATGACTTAAATGAAGAGCATGTCTTTATTCTTAATTTTAAATATCAATTTATTATGTGAAATCCCATATGTCTTTCAAATCTTTTTGAGACTTTGTGTGTGTGTGTTTATGCATATTTTAAGTTTATGAATGGGTTACTTTGATTTTTGTTTCTAATTTTAATTATGTTATAGTTGAAATCAAAAAATGGATGTTGGTCTGATACTTCCATTGGGTCCATCATACAACTATATGGTATGTGTTGATATATACAGTACTGAAGTTTTATTGAATTAAACATTAAACATCTCTGTCTAGTAATTTTCTTACTCTAAACATACAGTTAAAAAATGCCCCTGACAGTAATTGCAAAATAACTAAGTACATTCTCAATTTACTGTGCATGGGTTTTAGTAACAATTTAACATGTATGTTAGAACATTTGTGATGATATCTCCAAAGTACATTCTTCTAGAAAATGTAATAAAGCACAGCTCTTAAGTATTATATCCTCATTAAACATAAGTCAATCTATTCTTGGAAACATCTAATTATGTACTTATCTATATACTTACATGTTGATTGTAGTTGAAATTTTCTCAGGTCCTGCCTAGCCCCCTGCAGTCCAGACAAATTTCTCTCACCGATGGTCCTGCAGCCACTTGGACCCAAGTAAACACACAGAAGCTTATATTATTTACAAACTGTATGACCTATGTCAGGCTTCTTGCTAGCTAGCTCTTATAACTTAACCCATTTCTATTTATCTATAAGTTGCCATGTGGCAGTGGCTTACCGACACTTTCACATCTTGCCTCTCCTGGTGATGCTGGCATTGTCTCCTCAGACTCTGCCTTTCTTTTTCCTGTCTCTCCTTGGATTTCCTGCCTGGCTATAACCTGACTTGCCATGGGTCAGAGATTTATTTATTAACCAATATTCACAGCATACAGAAAGACATTCCCTAGCAGAAGATATTCTTATTAATTGCCTTTTCCAGAATGAGACATAAATTTTAAACCCAACAATGCTGATTACAGTGACTTGTATATATGTAAATAAATGTTTGTTTGTCCTATGTCCTGTTTCAAGGCACTGAGTAAACTGTAAACTTTATTCATGTTTTTACACAGCCAGTAGATCAGGAACATCCACTGTAAACATGTTTAGTAAAGACAGGTAATTATGGTAGATGTACTACACAAGCACACATTAACAAAGAGCATTGTCTGACCTTAACTCTGCTCATAGGATTTATCATATTTATTTATGTTTAACAATATTTCTGCCTCTCCAGGATAAAGCTAATTTGAACATGGTTGATAATTTTATATATTTCAAAAGTCTATTTGCAAATATTGTATAGATAAATTTTTTATTTATTTTTTAAAATACACTCATGATATTCATTAATTACACTCATGATATTAATCACATTTGTGGTATTCATAGATTACATTTGCAGTATTGATTCAATTATATAGATAGATTGATAGATAGATAGATAGATAGATAGATAGATAGATAGATAGATAGATGATATAGATATATTTATTTTTTTTTTAATTTTAAATGCCGAATGTCATTTATTGAAGGGGGGGAGGAGATCTTAAATACAGGCTTACAGCACAATGGGAGGACCCCGGAGGGCAGAAGTTCGCTATTGATGTTTTACAATCTTGCATCTAATCTTTTAACGCCCCTTATTCAGGATACAGAGACAAGGAACTTCCCTTAAGCATTCAGGAGGGTGGAACCTGGCAGTGAATTAGCATAGGGAGGATATCAAGGTCAAGGTCCGCAAGCAAGGCAACAGTTAACCAAAACAGGGGCTAGGGCCCTACAGGTCCCCCTTTTATTAAAAAATGAGCTTCTGACTTGGGTTGCGTGGGATGTCAGCAGGTCACCTTACCCGACATGGAGATGCCTGCCCAGGCCACACAGGTGCTCTGTCTTAGGTTGGTGAGTGCCCCCTAGGCATTACCCGTCTCTGAATACTCATTATTATACAGGCTCAATCGTGTGTGAGCTGCATAGTTAATTGCTGCCAAAGATCTCAAAGTGGCACTGGGCTTGCAATCTGTGTGTTCGATACAGAAAAGACCAACAGAGGTCCTATCTCACCCATAGCCAGTAGGCTAAAGGCAACTGAGCCATTCCCTTCCTTAACGAGCCATACTGTATGTTGGAGTCCTTGTAAGATAGTATTCCAAAAGCAACTGGAACTTGAATTCATAAATTTATAATTTTCAAAACCAATCAAGATGTATATAACTACTGAATTAAATTTATCATGCCCAATTGAATGAAAGATTAACTAACTGTGGTAGCTACTTTTGTTGCCAGGGTCTCCACTGTGCTAGCTGTAGTAAGCAATTATGAAATGGTAATCCCAGAAAGAGTAGCAGTGGTGGGCACTGTTGCTATAACAGCAACAGCAGCAGCAGCAATGTCAAACTCTCTTCTGGATTGTGTGGACATCCACTGGCATGCATACAACTCCAGTAACACGAACTGCCAAGGCCCACTTTTCTTGATCCCAGCACCACTTTAGCTGGCAGCTCTTCTGGAGAATCCAATCTCATGGCTACAGTTCCTAGGGTTACATTAATGCTTGCCAAAGCTGGCGATATTGGGCTCTCTATCTCCATTGGCATCAGAAGGGTAGTTTTTTTTTCATGAAGACCCATTAGGTCTCTGTCTTGTTGGGCTTCAGCAGCAGCCACAGGGTGCGTTCAGTGCTCAGGAATCCAAAGAGGAACCTCATTGTCCTGAGGAAAGAAATAAACAGAGCCCC
>CABHPH010159493.1:10405-31739 GCA_902168325.1 Peromyscus nudipes | reverse complement strand
TGATTTTTTACTTTCAGACTTTGAGGATACTTCATATATCCTACATCTAAATTCTTTTGAATACATAGTTTGTATTCCTCCTTCTGGACTATATCTTGTCTTTTCATTTCCTGACAGCATTTCTAAAATGTAACTGTGCAGGTGTGTGATAGTGTGTGGTACATGCACATGAGTGTCCAGGTATGTGTGACTATGGGCATATAGAGGCCAGAGGACATCAGGTGCCTTTCTCCATCATTCTTTTTCTTATTCCATTTAGACAGGGTCTCTTCCTAAATTAGAACCTCACTATTTTTACTAGGCTGTCTGACCAACAAGCTCTGATTTTCTTTATGACCATTCCCTCCAGTTCCCATCTCAAGCTAAGGTAGACTTGCCTGGCTGCTAGAGATTCTAACTTAAGTCTTCATGCATGCATGGAAAGAATTCCTATTCACTGTGTGTCTGATACTTTGCAGTATGTATTTTATTACATTAAAATCTAAACAGCTCATATCTGGAAGGTTAATGGTACAATTTTGTTTCATTCTCTGTTTTACTTCTGCCATTTGATTGTTCATTGTATGACTGTATTTCTTTAATTACATTGACCTTTCATCTTGTATCCTTACAAAACTTTTGTAGTAGCTCCAGAAGACTGTTCTCCTTCAGATTTCTTGTGATACTTCCATGTACATATATATACATTATCTGTAACCAGACAAATTTTCCTTTTTCCCCTTTCCAAAGTTTATGTCTATTTTTTTCTCACTATATTTCTCTGAGGTTTTTAAATTATTTTTCACTTATTCTTTCAGGGGAATGACTGTTTTTGCCTGTGTTCATTTACCATGAGCATATCTGGTACCAATGTAGGGCAGAAGAGGACATTGTATTACCTGGAACTGGAGCTACAGATGTTTGTTAACCACCATGTGGATACTGAGAATCAAACCTACAGCCTCAACAACAGCAGTCAGCGCTCTTGACTGGTGAACCATCTCTCCAGCATGTCATTATACTCTTTAGCTTCCAAATATTTGATAGTTTTTTTTTCAGGTATATTGTTACTTATTTTCATTCTTTTTTTCCTTTCTTTTATTATGTCTTGGGATGTTTCATTAGCTCAGGCTTGCTTCAAACTCTCTATGTAGCCAAGACCTTGAACTTCTTATCCTCCTGCCTCTGCCTCCCAAGTGCTGGGATTGCAGTATGTGCTCCCAGAGCTATCTAATTTCCATTACTAATTTCAAATACCTGTCCTCTTCTATACCACCTGAGCCCAGATGGCCTCTAGCACAAATCACAAAGGAACAGACAAAAGAACAATGTGGCTGTATTTGTGCCTCTGCTCTGACCACGAAAGAAGCTTTTCTTCCCCTCATTGTTCAAGGAAGAGGACTTTCCTCTGACTTTTCATTGACTGAACAACAGCTTCTGCCATTGCCTCCACTTAAAGGTACTTTTGGGACTGGGATTTGCCATGAAGCTAGGCTGGGAAAAAATCAGAACAAAGCAAACAGAATGGGGATTTCTCTATCTCCATCCCTCAGGGGATCCATCCTCAAACTACTATATTGGTCGAGAGATTCTCCCCAAGCTTTCCTGTCCTTGCTTAGCGCATGGTTCAAGAATTCAGTTTGCTTTAAGTCAAAGAGAAGTGGGAAGGAGACACGGAAGAACCAGCCGGACTCCATCTTAAACTTACAAGCCATTCTATAGTAAAGACAAACTAGGCCGGGCGGTGGTGGCGCACACCTTTAATCCCAGCACTCGGGAGGCAGAGGCAGGCGGATCTTTGTGAGTTCGAGGCCAGCCTGGTCTCCAAAGTGAGTTCCAGGACAGGCGCAAAGCTACACAGAGAAACCCTGTCTCGAAAACCAAAAAAAAAAAAAAAAAAAAAAGACAAACTAGGTTCATCCCTGTTTATGATTAAGCCTCTGTTTCTCAAGGATTGGGATATGCCAGACCTGTAACCTTAACAACAAATGGTTCTGCACTGCCTGTTCCAGGAACGACAATTCCATCTCTGTTTCAAAAAGTAATTTATGACCATCTTGCCACCCTACCTTTGTTTCAAAAGATTATATGACCACCTTGTTATGACAACCTGTTGTAATTAACATGTTTTGCTCATCTGTTATGTTCTGCTCCTATAACCCAACCTGTTTTCCCCCAATTAGAAATCCCCTACCTCTGAGCTATGAAAGCCTTGGCTTCCCACATCAGCTGACCTCTCAAACCCTGCCTTACAGGGAGGTAGCCCATGTACAGGAATAAAAAAAGCTTGCTTTAACTAATTGCTTGCTTTAATGATGGTGACTTGGGTCAGTGGTCTTTCCCCTTACATCTTTGAGTTTAACAACACATGTACCACCCCACATACACATACCTCTCACCTGTGGTTTCTATCCAAGTCTCAGAAGTAAGTCCTAAAGAAGTTGATATGTCCTGACTCCATCATAACAATAAGCTCAACCTGTCTTCTACATTCTTGACATCACAGCTGTTTAGACTAAGTGCCCACAACCTTTTGTAGTTCAGCTGGCACTGCCTCTTGAAACAGGTTTTATAAAATGCCCCTCCCACCTTCATTTTTACGATTTGTAGGAAGCACAGTGTAGAGTAAGCACTGGAGAAAGCAGGATTGTAGATCACATGGGCTTATTTTCTTCAAAGGAAGGAAATGAATGACGCCTGGTCACCTGGAGTGCCACAGTGAAAGTGGTCAGACAACCTGGTGATCCTTTGCTATTCATTAAGAGACAACCTCCACCTGAATTCCCTCAATATCCTGAGCATTGTTTAGGCCATAATCCTGAGCTTTGTTTCTCAGTGACTAGAACCCATCCCTATGAAAGAACCCTCCATGTGCGTTGTATCCTCCATCAATAGAATCTATCCTTATGTTTACCACTGCTCCTGCCTCTAAGCCCTATCCCTGAGCTCTATTTGTCAGCCAATAGAACTCAATCTTATTGTTAAAAGTCATAGGTGCTTTTCTATCTTGACAGGTAGTTTAGATGTAGCTCTGCCTAAAGCTGTGTTGTGATAATTGATGCATGGTAACCTTTCCCCCAAGTTTTACTATGCTTAAATGTGTAAAAAGAATAAACCAGGAGGTCATACCCTGGAGGGTTTGACCAGTGCCTACAAAGATGGTATTGACTTGAGTTTCAGTCTTTGCCTCCAGCACATAGTCTCCACTCAGGCTGTGAGGCTTGCAGGGTCCCAACAACTATTACCAAAGAAACTGAAGATGGCCACGTATGAAGGAGCAGAATCATTTTAATGAGTCACTGCCCAAGTGGCCATTATCTGTTTGCTTAGTTTGGTTTTCATTTTTTTCCAAAATCGTGAGTATAAAATGTTCATTTCATTTCTTTTCTTTTCTATACTCAAAAATGTTTAATATAAAGTATGCCAACTACTTCAGTTGGACATTCCTCATCATATTGTCACTATTTTTTATTGGCATATGTTCTCTGTACATAGTCCTGCCTGGGTTTCATAGGGACAATACCATGTAAGTATATAATGTATTTGCCCATATCCCCCATATATTCATTCATTCATTCATGTTTCTCTCTTCCCTCCCCCTATGGTCTCCTTCCTTTCCCTAAGTATCACAACTACTGCCATGTTATAACACATGATATTATGTGCCTATCTAAAATCTAACACTCACACATAAGAGAAAATATTCAGTATTTATCTTTCTGTGGGGCTCACAATTCACTGATCAATATTCTCAGTTGTACCTATTTTCTTGCAAACAAAAAAATGAATTCATGTATGTGAAAGGACCAAGCAGATGCCATAACAGGCTGCTCAGTCTTCTCTCAGAGATCAGGCCTCAATTTCAGTTTCCTGAGACTTGAGCAAGCAGTCTCTGGGAGGACCGTGAACAAAAGACATAGTCCTTGCAGTAGCTTCCTTTCTGCACGTATTCTGACTGCTCAAAGTTCAGCCAGATGTTTACTGTATGGGGCCCCTCACCAACTTAGAGTTATGTGCATGAGTCAAGGGCAGAGCCTGGACCACTGAGCCAGCCCCCACAGTCAGTATGTGCTTGACCAGCCAGCCCCCATTTGGCTCAAGGACAAAGCCTGGGACTTGTGCTGCACTGCCCCCAAAGTGATAATTTTTTTTTTTTTTGGTTTTTCGAGACAGGGTTTCTCTGTGTAGCTTTGCGCCTTTCCTGGAACTCACTTGGTAGCCCAGGCTGGCCTTGAACTCACAGAGATCCGCCTGGCTCTGCCTCCCGAGTGCTGGGATTAAAGGCGTGCGCCACCACCGCCCAGCAAATTCAAGGTTACATACCCTCACCCAATTAAAAGAAACCAGGATTCCTAAGTGAAGATAAGAACTTAGACCCCTTCTTCCCAGGTGGCTTTATCAGCTACAGAAACTTAAGAAAACACAGAGTCAGGATATTCAACCATCTGGCAGAGGCTAAGTGGTCATAAAACATCCCAAACTTCCCGGACCCCGGAGATGGGTTGTAAAACTCCTGACAGGGCAAACAGATAAGCTAAAATAAGACAAAGTCCAGGCCCGGGAAAAACTGGACCAATCAGGGATGGACCCGTACTAACCCCCTCCCCTCTAAGAAATTTTATGGGTTTTGCCTATAAAAACTAACTTCCCCAAGAAAGGGCAAGCTCCTTCCTGCCTCACTGCTAAGAGTGCTTGGGATTGAGCTTCCCTGACCGCGCGGCTTGTAACAATAAACCTTGCTTTTGCATTCTGTACCTAAAGTCTCCAGTGGCTTCTTTGGGGAGCGATCTGGGCATAACATATGTACAGTGGAATGCCACATTGTGGATGCTGCATTTCTTACCCACTAGAAAGGATCCCAAAGAATCTCCTTTTCTACAGTGTTAGGATAAATTGATCAAAACGCTGATGCTATGTCCCACAGACTTTGGGGTGAAGAATTAACCTTGTCTCAACTGGGCCTTAAGGAGCAGTTTTGTTTCCCCTTTGACTCTTTCCAGACACCAAAACTTTGTTGGACTTCCCCCCCCACACCTCCCCAGTCACCAAAGTCTTTTATTTGGCACTTTTATTAGTTGTTCATAGCCTTCTATGCAAATAATGTCTTTGGCCATCTAAAAGGTAAGCAAGGCTACCTGGAAACTTCTTTCAGATTCTTGCCTGACCTTCAACTTTATCTTATAATTCATTTAAAAATGACTACACTCAAGGCTAGAAGGAGCTGCTGCTTTCTCTCCTCCATCTCTTCAAGCTGTCAGAGCCTTGTTACAGGGCATCTCATGAGCAGTGCTTAAGCTGCTCAAAGACCTTCTTCCCCAGCAGAGGAGATGCACCATTAGTGCCACATTAAGGATGCATCAGCCAGACGTGGAGTCATGTTTCAGCTCTGCCGCACTTGAGGATACCAATGAAGCTCTTCAAACATTCTAGCCATGGCTGTACTATTCAATACCATGGAGCTGGGTGGATTAAATAAAGAATGTTGTATTAATTACTTTTCTGTAGCTGTGATTAAAAAGAAAAAGAAAGACCAAAAGCAACTTACGGAAGCGAAGGTTTATTTTGGCTTGTAGTTCCAGAGAAGAGAGAGAGTGTGTGTGTGTGTGATACGGCAAGAGAGTGAGAGAGCAAGAGAGCAAGGAGAGAGCCTGTCCATCACAGTGGGGAAGGCAGTGTAATAGGATTATGATGTCATCCTGGCAGCCCAGAAGCAGAGAGTTCATACTTTATCCAAACCCAAGAATCAGAGAGAAAGAAGATGAAGTAGGGGTATGCTATACAACTCAAAGCTGAATGGCACACTTCCTTCAACAAGCATCTACCTCCTAAGATTTCTAAACTCCTCAATTGGTGTCAACAATTAGGACCAACTGTTCAAACATATGTGCCTATGGAAACATTTCTCAGTGAAGCACAAACAAATGTATATGTAAACATATAGCAAACATCTCACAGAAAGATCATTTACCTTCTCTTCTTGAAAGTCTTTATTAGTTTCAGAGTACCTGGTAGTTTCCTGCAGAATGCTCATCCACTTCATTGCAAGTGAGAGTGGAGTCGGCATAAGGCTGGGCACCGAAAGATGATTTTAGACTTAAAGGCAGACAATGCTGACTTACTGATGACTCTGAACAATGATCAGTTACCAAAATCCCACTCACTTCATTGAATCCCCTTAATTCCCAACTAATTGCAAGCTGAAATGTTTTTATCTCATGGGATTGTCCTCCAGTTCTGTTGAAAAGAAAAATGTGTGCCCCAAGCTTTCCATTGTAAATGACTAGACCTACAGCAGCAGTGCCTCTATCTCTGGATCACTAATTCTTAGGGTTCTGTGGCTCCCACAGATCCCCTGAACAACAAATCAAATGGCTCTCTCTATTCCTCTCTACTACTGTTGTGGTCACAAAGAGACCACCACTGGAGTCTCTCAAAAATGCTGCTTTTGAGCCAGTCTGCCTCCTCACTCTTCAGACTCACCACTAATCTCCCTTAATCTGCAAGGTGTTAGTAATTAGCACAGTAATTACCCTAGGGACAGCATGGCAGACAGAATGCATCTGAGCGTCCAAGCTGCTCTTATGAAAATTATGCCTGGAAAGGTGATGGGGGAATGGGGGCATTGCTGGGCCAAAAGTTTAACACGTGCCATTCAAACGCCATCTGCCTTTGGTGCGTTATTGTACAGTGCTGGGTCATCATCCACAGATGGTTCTTTTGCATGTATGAAGCTTTGTCGTTCCTTCTTTCTATCCTGAATCTGGGTCATTTTACCTGGGTGGCTCGAATAGAAATACATCTCCATGGTTCAGGTGTTTGAACACTTGCTTCCCAACTGGTGGTGCTCTTTGGGGATATGGAGCCTACCCGACAAACACGAGATCATAACGGTAAGGCTAGAAGTTTATAGTCAAGCCCAGTGCGAGCCCAAGAACTCTTGCTTCCTGGCCAGCCATGAGCAGTGTGCAGGCTGCCTCAGGCTCCTCCACCACGCCTTCTCAAGCAAAAAACTGTGAACTAAAGTAAGTACCCCTACCCCATGTTGTTTGTGCCAGTCTTTTGTTCAGTATTGAGAAAAGTCAGGAATATGCCCACTTGCTGGAGTGTACGTGTGTGCGCGCGCGCACATTTATTCTATAAGTAAAGAACTGAATAGAATCAAAAGTAGATGGAGCTTTTTTTTTCATATGCTTTTAGTCCTTCAAAATGCAAATTTCAGCAGAGTTGCAGGTTTCTGTATACCACAACCAAAGGGTGGCTTTGACAAATGTGACTGAGGCAGAAGGAAACAGTTGGGCAAATAAGGAAAAGGCAGATCTCACTTTCTCCTGGAGGAATGTGTAGGGACTTCTGAGATTCAAGGGCATTTGACCAAGTTGAAGGTGTCAATCCCAACAATGGACTCTTTCACTGGAGTTGCTTTACCAAGTAGCATGCACCTAGGTGACTCCCTCTGGTGCTTTCGCATGACCAAAAATCATATGCAGGTAGACATTTCGAAACAAAGCTTGGCTGTTGTTATTAAATACCCAGGGTCCTGCAGATTAAAGTTATTAGCATGAAAGTAAGGGTGTTGTGGACAGAAGGAAATCCTAAATGCAAGTGTGGAGGATCATAATCTAACTGGCTTCAGGGATCAGGTAGGACAGACACAGGAGGGACGTTGGAAAGTTACTTCGTCCTGTTTCTTCCTAGATGCTAACTTTACCTACTCCCTCTGCCTTTGCTTCCTCCATTAGAAAGCAGTGATGCTAACAACTCTTGGGGTTTGTGACAGTGGCCTTGGATCTGGGCAGACCGATATTTGATCCCAACTTTATCATGTTTCCTGTGTTTATCATATGTATGTTTTCTTCTTGTCCACAAAGGAGTGGCAGTGTGGCATTTGCTCCATGGATTATCATTTTGCTAATGAAATCTGGTAATTCGGTGATGGCACAGTGGATGTCCTTGACCCGGCTGTCTTCCTGCTGCCCTGAATTAAGTCGTTGTCTCTTGTTTTGTGGTATAGCTCTCAGAAGATGGGTGATATGCTGTCTAACTTTGAATGGCAGTGAGGTCTAAAGGATAGACCTGAGAATAAAACTGTTTTCCAATCCTTAGTCTCCAAACAGTTAGTTGTTACTATTTGATATGACCCAGAACAAGCTATTCCATTATTATGAGGCTTGGGTTCTCAAACCTTAGAGGACTGCCAAAAGTTGTTACCCGAGGCTTGGCACAGCCTTCACCACACTGCCAGGGTCTGAGTACTGCCTCTTTGTCTCACGTTGTCTTTGGGGAATGCCTCTTATCAGACAAACATCTGCCTGTGGGTTCACTGAACAGCACTGACTGTCACCTGTAATCCACCTCAGTTCTGCAGAGATACAGCCTCTCCTCTAATGTGTAGCTGTGATAAAAAGAAATATATTCCCAATAGGTTTAAGAAATAAGTTGGAGCATTCCAACAGGGCCAGCCAGAGGGAACATATGAAGATTGAAGCTCTCCCTGTAATCCTGTGCCCAGCATGGCATCACTTCATCTGCCAGCAAAATCATATGATGTCCTTTTCTTAGACTCACGATATCAGTTTCAGAATTATATTTTTACTTTACAAACAAGCATAATCAGTGACCAGTTTCTATCATGATGGAGGTTAAATTAATAAAAAAAAAGAGGCATTCTACCAGATATATAGCAAATATTTTTCACATGATGCAGATAAGAACAAGGGCAAGGAAATTTTTTTTCACAAAAATAAATCAGAAGATTGAAAACTAACAATCCAGAGTCCCAAACCACTCAGGGTTAAGCTACCTTCATAGCCACTGGTAGTGTTGCAAATCCCATGTTGGTTGAGGGATTTCTGAGGCGGCCCAGGTAATGAAATCACACAGGAAGTCTGAGACATACAGAGGATGAAAAACAGATCTGACACCAAAAATTGTTGTCATCCTTGATGCCAAAGGAGTGACCTCAGGAATGAGTTGCAGTGTACTTGTGGCAGCCTATGCCTAGCCCAGCCTCTCCAGCAAGATATGTGATGTGGTATGCATGTGTGTGTGTGTGTGTGTGTGTGTGTGTGTGTCTGTTATGCACACATATGTGAGTGCGGGTGCATGTACCCATACATGCATATAATGAGGCCAGAGGAGTATGTCAGATGTCCATCTCTATTTCTTTCTGCTTTATTCCTTTGAGACAGGGTCTCTCATGGACCCTAGAACATGCTGTCACCATTAGACAGATGTATTGATCAAGGACCCTTCCCCATTGAACCATTTCAGGAAGCACATGATTCTCAGGCATCACATCATTCAACAGTGCAATGTTTAGCAATTGTCTATAGTTTGATATATTGTAGCCAAATTGACAACTGGCAGGCAGAGTCCAGATGTCCTTCAACACCTCACCTCAGACATTAAGCAAATCTCTCCATCTATCCCTTCAACCTTGCCTTTGTGGCCCACCCTGGTATTGCATACCTTGTCACTGCCCCCTGCTAGTCCTAGTATAAGCCATCAAGAGAAAGAAAGATTGTATTGCAGTGATTTCCATGCCTGCTAATAAGTCCTTTCTGCCATATCTTGTTCAGGGTGAAATTCAGCATGCCTTATTAAGAGCATGCAGAACATAGGAGTATGTGATCCCTACCTCACATTATCCTTCTTTCCTCCCTCCCTCCCTCCCTCCTTCCTTCTTCCCTCCCTCCTTCCCCCTTCCTTCTTTTCTCCTTGCCCTACTTCCTCTCCCTCTTTGACTCTTTTATTATCTGGGATAGCATCATCATGCTTTACCCAGCAAGCTACCTCTGCACCCCCATGTTCATTCTCTTGACACTCCTAAGTTACTGAAACACTCTCTCTCCTCATTATGGTAATCTGGTGATGTGACCCCAGTCTGTTCTCTTCCACTGGGACCTTTTCTAGAATACCCTTGGGATCACAGAACTGAAAGCATTTAGTAAGTGAAGGGTATTTCATAGCATATCAAAAAATAAAACAGGAAGTGGTTCTAGAACAGGTGGCTAGGAACTGCTTTCCTACCTAGGATAGGCTCTTTACTTGGGCTCACAAGGTAACCAAAAGCAGAATGATGCACTCGTCTGTGAGTATAGCAATATGTCATTACCAATCACTTTATTGTCATGTTCCTTTAGCAGAATAGTAGTGGTAGGTTTTCTTCTAGGCCCCTGACCTATCTAGTCTCAGGTTCTTGGCCACTTTAGCAGTGTCACGTATGGGTTCCACTTCATGGAGTGGGTTTTAAAATCAAAACTGTGGGGAAGGGGCTGGTTACTCCCATAACATTCGAGCTGCTGTTGTAGGTTGCAGGGTTTGTAGCTGGATGATACTGATGAATTGATGATTACTTTTCGTCTCCACTAGCACACGTAAGTACCTTCCAGCACCATGAACACTATACCTGCACATCAGTTCATCACCCAACCCTCATCAAAGGAGTTTCTCAGTTGCAGTGGATGGTAATTAACACAGAGACCCATGACTGGTCAATGTGCAGAAAGGGAGAGATTTTGGAGCACACTGTCCAGTTGTGGCTCTCTGTGTTACATCTGACAGAAGCAGAGCTGGGGTCATGATCAACCAGACAGCAAGTTGACCAGGACTGTTAGCCACGCCTACCTTCTCCTCTTGCTGCAGTTCTTCCTCCATTTAAACCTAAAGCTCCCTTAGTTGCCAAAACAAGAAGTTGGGGTCACTGGACACCTCTATCTATATTTCCTCAGTGTGCGTGTATTGGTTAAATCTCTTACTGCTTTCTAGCAATACTTGTCTTGTTGTTACAAGTTGTAAAACCTAGTCTATCAGGAAGACCTTCTGGAACCATTGCTTTTGCCCTAAAACTCACAGGTCACAGTCCTAGGCCTACTGTGGCAAAGAAGTAAGGCCTGGAGAGAGCAGTATAAAGATCAATATATGAAAAAAACGGCAGTTGGCAGAGAAACACTAGAAACCCTTCTGTATGTGGATTTCAAGGATGGTGAAGAAAAGACCTCAATAACAAAGTAAGAGATGTGGGTGCTCTGTAAGTGACCTATGGGAGCTCAGGGGCTTCTTGGTCCAGTGGGCTTCTTCAGTTCACGAGTCCACTCCCTTCCTTAATAAATGTCTCTATTTCTATTCTCTAGTCTGGGTTTGTTCCCTGACAAACAATGCATGCCACAGCAGGGGCTTCTGGGACTCCACTCCACATTTATCACCCTATTGCCCTCACAGTTTGGAACTTCTGAAATACCTCAGGAGAGAGAAAGTGTTGGGAGTCGTACCTCTCTACAGAAGACTCCTCCTTGTATGTTTTTGTTAATAACAAAATATGCTCCAACCTTGTGTCAGACGCAGGCAAATGGCTCCCCTGAGACTTATTAATGAGGCCCTGTGGAACTGCGAGGAAATTCGAAGTCAGTAGCAAGCTCATTTATGAAGCATATGCTTTGTTCTGAAGTCTAGCCACATCTCATTCCTGTTGGGAGGCTGATGCTACTGAGAGAGTAAACACTAATCTTAGACAAATTTCAAAATGTCTCAAATGGCACCATCTCTTTTCTAGGAACACTTCCTTCAGAAAATCTGCGATGGTGAAGTCCTTTGTGTGTCCCTTGGAGAAGGGTGTCAATCTCTTTAAAAGCCAACTAAGTCTCTATCCAGGTTTGCAAGCAGAAATGCTTTTTCTTAAGGGCAGGGGAGGCTTTTCTTTGAAAGGGAAACGTCAAAGACTTTCGAGCAGAGGGTTCATTCTAGAAAGTGGGAGTGGGAGGGGGATGTATTTTAACTTAGGTCTCCTGGCTCCAAGTTGAAAAACTCCGTTATTTTGTAGAGATGAAAAATTCTGCTTTTCCTCTCACTGAAGGTAATTAACTTACAGAGGTGGCAACTTTGGCCACTGGGTGAATTGAGGATGAAGTATGGATGACAAAGGGCACTAACTACTTTTGCTTCAGTGCTAAATAATGCTTCCTTGAAAACATATGTATTGGGGAATGTGTGCCTAGCTATTTAGAAAGGTAATCTTTCTTTCTTCTATTATTTTATTATTTCATTTATTTATAGTGTGTGTATGTGTGTGTGTGTGTGTGTGTGTGTGTGTGTGTGTGTGAAAGAGAGAGAGGAGAGAGAGAGAGAGAGAGAGAGACCTCTAGTGCTTTAGTGACTTGGCTGTATTATACACCATGACTTTATTTTATTTTATTTTATTTTATTTTATTTTATTTTATTTTTGTCTTTTTGAGACAAGGTCTCAAGTAGCCCAGGGTGGCTTGGATCTCATTATGTAGTCAAGGATAACCTTGAACTCCTGGTTCTCTTAATTCTGCCTCCTGACTTTAGGATTAGAGATATGCATCACCATGTATAACAATGTAGCTTGGGAAATTGAACCCAGGACTTCCTGCATGCTAGGTGGCGCTCTTACAGTGAAGATGCACTGACAACCCTTAACGCATTTTAATTTTTATATGCACATACAGCATGTATGCACCCACCAAGGCCTGGCACCAGTCATCAGGCAGAGTTAGTTTTCACATTTTTGAGGCAGATAAATATAGGGTTTTGTTGGGTTTTTTTTTTTGTCCTCGTGAAGAATATTTGGATCATTGATTGTATATAAAATACATCTGGGAAATACCTAGTGTTCTCCTTTAATGATTTTTTTTCTTTTTTTTGTATCAATTGTAAATAGTTTAGAAGTAAACTATACAGGATATATAAATTTGGACTTGATTGACAGTATTCAGGATGAATACATTATAAATTCGAAGGCAAACATGCTGGCACACAACTATGGTGACAGCGCTCTAGAAGCACAGGCAAAGTGCTGCTCCAAGTTCAAAGCCAACACTGTCTACATCGCAGGGTCAGGCCAGCCAGCACTAGATAATGGGACTCTAAAAAGTGAAGAAACAAGTAAATAAATAGATAAGAAATCATAGTTTGTTTTTTCTCTTCTTACAATGAGTTATTTTACGGAGCACGTGACTTTTACAACTACTTGGCTTATTTCTTTGGACTCCTTCGAGCAGCTTTTAAACACCACTATTATCAGTTAGGTAATGAGAAATCAGTGTGTTGTATGGTACTGTGTTAAATTATTTTAATTGATCAGATCATTTGCAGGAGCTAGCCCAAGGACTATGGAGACTAACTGATCAACACAGATGCCTGAACTATTGAGTGTGATCAAATGAGTTAGAGATGTTACCTAGAATCAAGCTTTGTGAATAATCTCAAGCACACAATCAGGAAGGAAACTTGAAGTTGATTTAAGACGTTCTGACGGGAGAGAAGATATTCTAAAGCAGTGGTTCTCAACATGTGCGTTGCGACCACCTTTGAGGATCAAAGGACCCTTTCACTGGGGCCACCTAAGCCCACCTGCGTGCCAGATATTTATGTTACAATTCATAACAGTAGCAAAATTCCAGTTATGAAGTAGCAATGAAAATATTTTATGGTTGGGAGTCAGCACAACATGAAGGGACTGCAACTTTAGGAAGGTTGAGAACCACTGCTCTAGAAAGAGTGTTGAAACAATGCGCCTTAAAAAAATTGAAATTTGCCCAGGAATCCTACATGGAAGGGAGGGAAAGGTTGAAATCCTGGTACTAGCAAAGGAGAAACATGTCTTCCAGGAATAGATTTCCCAAATGTTCCAACAAATTAACACATGCACATTTCCTAGCTGTTGTTTTACCTTTTCTATCTTTTTGTTTCTTGTATAAACATCTTTTCAATGTTTTTAAACTCTCCATACATCTGTACAATGTATTTTGATCATATCCATCCACCACCCCCTCCCCAACAACTCCCATTCATGTGCACTAATCCATCATCCTTCACAACTTCATGGTCTCCCTTTGGGGGGGGGCTATTAATAACTTTTCTATAAAGTACCATGTAGCTAAAGAAAAGACTGAGAGAAACTAGGAGTCTTTACATCCCAAGTTTGACCAAATTGTCAATAAATCATTTCTTCAAACAAGCAGGTGGTTTATGTATCAAAGTGCTTCTTTAACAGTGTGTTTTCCTAGATCTTGCCTTCCTACCCAAAACACAGGCTGTGTGGTACATGCTGGAATGAGGTCTGTAAAGTCAATGTGAGGGTCATCTTGAAGAGTGATGAATATTTGCATTATGAAGCATCTCCTTCCTTTAGAGCTAAAACGTAATACATCTTTTATGACTTCCTCTAAAGAACCAGCCCTCAAAACTCCACAGAGCATCAGCGTGTTCTCTGGAAACAGGGCAATTCCTTTAACTATTTTCTTGCCTACAAGCAAAGAGACTAGACGTATGTCATTACTGGAGGTGGCCCTGTGAACTGATCCTATTTTCTGAATTTCCATCAATAATTGTAGTAGCTATAAGAGCCGAATTTTTTTTCTTTAGATAAAAAATTTAATTATTTGAGAATGTCATACATTGTATTTTGATCATATTCACTCTTCAAATTCCTCCCACATCCACACCTGCCCCCAACTCCATACCTATGTTTCTGTCTTCATTTAAAAAACAAACAACAGCTGGGTGGTGGTGGCGCATGCCTTTAATCCCAGCACTTGGGAGGCAACAGACGGATCTCCGTGAGTTCGAGGCCAGCTTGGGCTACAGAGGAGTTCTAGGAAAGGTGCAAAGCTACACAGAGAAACCCTGTCTCAAAAAACCAAAACAAACAAACAAAGTCCAATAACTGCTGCCTATAAACTCTTCCATGTGTGACCATGGTCTGGATCATGGCCAACTGACCAGGTGCCATATCCTTACAGAAAACTGACTCTCCTTCTCCCAACAGCTATGAATTTCCAATAGCTTCTTACCTAGGGGTGAGATATCTTAACCCCCTGTCTGCTCCAAGTTGAAATTTTGACCTGGCTTGAACTTGCACGAGTCTGATGCATGCTGCCACCACTGCTATCAGTTCATGTGTAGAACTTCCCTGTTATGTCCATAAAATGCTGGCTCATTATAGTCATCCACAGTCTCTAGCTTGTGCAGTCTCTGCCCCCTCTTTCATATGATCCCAGAACCTTGAGAGAAATGGTTATGATACAGATCTTGCATTGACTGCTGAACATTTCATAGTCTCATGGTCTCAGCACCTTGACACAAGTATGGGTCTAAGAGGAAAGATTTTTAAAATTTGAAGTTCTTTGAAACTTGTGTTACCCACACATAAAAATAATAATAAGCAAATAAAAAGTTTGTGACCACTTGCATCAAATCACCTAGAAGAGGTTTAATATTTGTTTTACATCTTCAAATAAATATTTGGGGCCTCTTCCTGAACTACTAAATGGAAAGACTTGTTGATTGGAAGCACAAGGAAACTGCATTTCAGAATTTTCAAATTGATCTTCAATCACACAAACATCTGAGTTGACCTGCCGGAGCTGTGAGTCGCAGGACACACTGTTCTTGTAATTACAGAGTGGGTATTCACATTTATCCCACTGCACAGTGCACAGCACATACAGCACAAGTAGCTGTCTTTGCTCTGTATTGTTCTCAGAGACTGACCTGCTTAAGGGCTCAACCTGTGAGTTCAGAAGACACAACTTCTTTAGATTAAAATGGAGGTGACAGAGCTAACACAAAAGAAAAAATATTTTGGCTCAAAGCAACCATTTCCTCACGGTCCGCACTCAGTAAAATTTACAGGGACCTCGAGGCTGCATACATTTGATGACTCTTTATCACAGCTATGTGAACCAGGGCTGCAATGAACTGCCTGCCACATTTTGACGGGATGGTCTTTAATCTCAAGGGGCTGGGATATGCAAACCCTACATGCTAGAGGAGAAGGTGAAATACAATTATCTCACCATTTATTTATGTTTGGTGTTCAGGCTGCAAGTGGGGTACTTGGACAGACAGAGGGCCTGGACTTAAATCTTGTCTCCATTGTAGTGTGTCTTGAGGAAGTTTCCTTTCAGCTCTTTTGGGTATAAGAACTAATGTAATGCCTGAGCCCAAAAGCAGGAAGGTGGCTTGGGAGCTCGTTGAACAGAACTGACATGCAGGGGGAACTCACTACAAAACTACCTATGACTCTTATTTCAGGGGTAGACTATAGCAAAATATCACTTGATAGGAAAATGTTTAGCTTTGATAATTAATACTGAGGTTTGGGTCTCAATTGAACCCCACAGTGGTGGTTTTCTCTATTCACCAGTAGGCTGTGCATTTTGCTGTTGCCTCTATTTTTGGCTTTATGGTCAGTCACTGCCTTGTTAGCCCACTGGGCATATTTCAAATATAGATCACATGCCTTTTCCTGTAGGTCTTCTGCTTAAAGAACTCCAGTTAAACTGCCTCTGTAGACTTGATCCTGCTGAAGAATGTTCCTTTCTCAAGTTTTGCTGCCTTCTGGGTGTCTAGATTTCTGTCTCAGTTTCAAGTATATAGTGAATGTGGAGGTAAACCATTATCTATGAGCAATTTACTTATATGCAAGCTTTCCCATATATTTCAAAATTCCTATTATGTACAGCACATACACATACACATAAACACACACACATATACATACACACACATAATTTATCTTAAGATAAATGCACTTTTTGGATTTGTTAACACTTTAGTATAAGTTGATTTTCAAAGTCAATTTCAAGTTTGATGAATGATTCAGTTTTGATAAAACTTAACAGTGATCATTGTTAATGGTCACAATTAGTCTTTAAACGTGTGAAAACTGTAAGGCAGAACATTTATGGTCATTTGATTTTTGACAATGATTCCAAGGTAATGCAATTGACAAAATGCAATTTTAAAAAAGGAAATAAGAAGATGAAAACAACGGAGCATCCAGGAAAGAGGTGTTAAACTTCATTATCTTCTTCATACAGTAAACACAAAATGAACTGAATTTTGACCATGAAAATAAATGCAAGCATTTAAAATGTTCTTGAAACAGTGAAAAAATTCTTCTCTCGTTTGTATTATTTCTTTGAGAATTTCATACACTGTATTTTGATCAAATTCATCCCCATTCTTGAACTCCTTCCAAAACTAAATCTCTCTTCCTACCCATTGAACTTTGTGTGTTCCTTTGTGTTTGTGCTTTTTCAACCCTTCAAGTATAGTTAGTGCTGCCCATATACTCTTGAATGTGTGACCTTTCACTGGATAGAATAGGGTGATTTGGATTTTCAACCAGTACAAGTTTTAAAAAGTGTTCAAGGTTGTGTACTATAATTCACTATAACATTGACAACATTTTTAGTATTAGATGAAAATGATGAGTTATGTGATGAATAACCTTTCTTTGGGCTGAGAGAATCTATGACAAGCCAGAAGTTACAATTGTTATATAATGAAGCAATCAGAAATATGATCTATTAATATAATTTTAAGTTGCCTTAAGAAATTAAACTTTACCTAAAGCAGATTTATGGTGAACTAATGATAAAGGCAACTTGGTAAATGTCAATGAATGAGAGTAGTGCCTGTGATTTATGGTTTAGTAGAAGTCAGAAAAGAGCCCTTAATTACCTTGGAGAATTAAGCTAAGTAAAATATGTATAGGCTTTAGGAGTTATAAATGAAGTCAGTTAGAATTAAGAATTCCTTTTCTACTGAAAATTAATAAGTGAAGAAACTTACAAAGCAAATTTGGGCAATTCTTTTGAAGGAGATAAATAACACAGAAAAACGAAATAGGGTTCCATGAATGAAATAACTAATGGATGACGTTAAGTCCCCTTCAGGGCTGTTTTGATATGAGCCAGGGAGAGAGCATAAGGCTAAATTGGTGGTTATATAAATTGTACTATGTAGAAAGCACTGAGTCAAGAAGACAGCGAGGCTTGATAGGATAGAGAGGGGAGACAATGCCCCCATTAAGAAGAACCAGTTCTTCAATAGCTACAGTTGCACTATGTCTGGAAATGCATCAAGCTTTAGAATCTTGGGCTGTCTGCATCTTCCATTCAGATCATTTGTCCCCTCTTGGTTCTGAAGAGAGGCAGAAACAAAGAACGAAAAGAAGGATGGATATTGTTGTCTTATGTGGAGTGGGGTTGCAGGGAGGGGAGAGGCTAGGCTCCCACAGTTTTGCACAGAGGATAATCCAAGAAAATGAACAGTCAAGGCTCTCGGGATTTCTATTTTTAAAAAGATCTCGCCAATTACAGTTGGCAAGCTCATGAATATGATAATCCTCTCAGCTGCTTGCTTCCTCCCAGTCCTCAGTTAAGTAACAGTCTGAAATGGGCATTCATCTTCAAGACTCCATTCCCAAGGCCCCGGCCAAACTTTCTGCAACATAAGTTAAATTCCCGAGGTATCGATATGAAACCCACTGCTCATAATTCCTATATACTGTCTCTCAACACCTGGTCATTTTTATCTGATGAACATTCTCGTGCTGGCTTTGCAAGCAGGACACTGCAGTTATTCATTTATGCCCACGATTTATTAACTCCGTTACAGTCATGCACATAAAGAGTTTAGGTGTGATTCGGAATTTGCTGTCCCCTTTGAGATTTATTTCAAGACACTTTGTGACCCTATAAGTTTGAAAGGCCCATTTAAAAGAGGGTTTATTCTTAGAGCTATGATCAGCAGGGTAGCTTTCCTTGGATGTAGTTGTGTGACAGATTTTTCTTTTTAGCTTTCTTGTGGAGTAGACCTCAATAAAATTTAAGTAGTGTAAACTCAAGTAAGCAGGAAGTTTCTGTTAAAAAAAAAAAAAACAAACCTGCATTTCATAAGCTTGTCTGGTCTGAGATAAGCAGCATCAGCCTTAGAAAGAAACTGGATAGTGTTACCATTTACTTATTAAAAACCAGCTATAACTTCTTAAGATTCTAATCTAAGGAAACAGTGAGGAGAATGACTAAATCTACTTGTCAATCATGTGCCTTCATTTAACAGATTCTTTACACTTTCCTTTCATGAAAACACTAGCCTTAAAACTCCAAGAATCAACCTGAAACTCAGTTACAGCTGAGCTCCTTTGGGCATTTACACACGTGGCCCTGCATCTATCTATCCAGGGCAGGAAGTACTAGCATTTGACCCATCGTCAAGGTTCAGCTCCCAGGAAGGCAGCCACAGCTCCCGAAGCTGCATTGCGGTCCCTGTCACTGCATTGCATTCAATCCGATGCTTTTTTACCAGCAGTGAGGATGCAGTGTCCTTGAAGGCAGCTTTCTTTGCACAGCAATGATATTTATTGTTGAAGCATCCCAGTATAGCAGAAAAAAGTAAAAACAGAGGAAAATGCTTACTCATCTGTGAAAATTATTTATAAGCACAAACATTTATGATGAGAAAGAGACCCTAAATGCTAGTGCTGACAATTATTACTAGGCAAGTTGTTAATGCACCAACCCCTATGAAGAAATGTTGAGGACAGCCCCTTGCACTAAGTCAATTCCAATTAGAGAAGTCTATGCACAGGACAGGCCTGTCTAGGAGCAAATAAAGAGTTCCCAAACCCATAACCACTCTCACAACCACGTAACCACAAACTGTTGGTACCATATATCCATAAGTGATCAGCATCTTAAACAAACTGAAACCACACATTTGCTCTAACGAGAAATAGAGTTGCTGAAAATCTTGTTTCTATCGATCATGAAAAAGTCAACAATGGACTAGATTTGTATGCCCCCACTCCCTAAATTAATATATTGAAACCTCATGCTTATGAGATCATTTTAGGGAGTGGGTTCTCTTGAAATTAATTAGGACCTGAGGAGCCTCATGGACAGGATTAGCTCTCTACAAAACAGACCAAGAGTCACCTTTCACCTTCCACCATCTGAGGATGTGTGAAGACATTGATCTATGAACAAGAAACAGGTGACCATGACACACCATGTCTACCACCATACCCTAAACTTTGACTTTATAGCCTCCAATGTGTAGGAAAATATTCAGTTACTATAAGCCATCCAGTTTATGGCAATCTAGCACAAGAGCTCACAATGTAAAAGACAAAATATTAAGAGTATTTAACACCTACCACACAATGTGGTTCCATCATATAATTGTGTTCCTTATATTTGCATATGTGTTTATGATCAGGTTCATTACAAAATTATATAATTGTAGTGTACTAATAAGTAAATGACTAAGGCAGGTTGAACTTGTAAATTGTGTATTACACCAGATTGCTTTAATATACACAGTTCACACTAATGCCGCATGCTTTGCAATTCAAGGAATGTTGTTAGACAGTCTCACATTAGGCACTCTATATTTCTGCACACTGGAGAAAGTGCAAGATGCGAAAACCCAGCTCTTACTCATAGAGAACCCATATCCTGTGGACTAGACAGAAAAAGCAAATTTATTGGCAGATCGGCAAATTTATATATCTGTTCATTTCTTCACTAGACAACTATAAAGCAACATTATGTTCTGAGGAAGTGTTGTGTAGCAGTTTCCTCCAAGACTGACACTTTCTTTCCATCCTGCAGGGAAGCTCTTTAAGATGGAAAGTAAACAACTCAAAATAGCTTCAGGAAGTCCCTGAAACTAAACAGACTTACTCCTCCAACACTCTGAGAAACCAGCAGGTTTCTAGAAGAAGAAACCAGCAGAGCTGCCTGGAAAATGTTTAGACTGACTGAGACAACTGACAAGGACACTCTCAAGTCTGTGGACCTACCCTAATAAAACTCAGCAAATTGGATTTTGGTGGTGTCCATACTCTGGTTTTTCACGGGCTCCCCATCTGGGATGAGTAGACATGTGTGTCATGTCTCTCCAGGAAATGATCTCGTACACAACAGCAAGCAACACTGTTGAAGGGATGAGAAGTGCAGGGTAGGAGGAAACCATTTTGGCAGCTGCCTCTGATATTTGAATGATGAGAAGGAAACAGTCATCTGAGAGTGTCAGGGAAATGATCTTGACAGATGGCCAAAAATTTACACAGCACCCACCAGTGCGGCAGAAGGATTTAGCTCATTCACAGCTGTCACAGTACAGGAAAAGCTGGAATGGGAAGGACGAGAGCACATGTAGAAACCATGTAAGTCAAGCAAGGGGTGAGAGGGAGACTTTAACGATGATAGCACTGTTCAGTGATCTTCATTTATATATAATAATGCAAACTACTGTGGAGACACATGGGCAAAGGGGGTGTTTAAAAAAAAAATGAAGTAAAACTTGAGAAGCAGCTATCTATGAATTTGACACCAGCCCATTCTACATAGTAAGTTCCAGAGTGAAACAGCGTTAAAAAAAAGAAAGTGAAAGAAAAGAAATAAAGTAGGTTTGCTACTATTGCTGTCATGCCAGCAAATGAAGATAGGAGCGACAAAGAAAGGAAAGGACCAGAATGTGTTTTTGAAAACAACACACACACACACACACACACACACACACACACACACACACACAC
>CABHPH010159493.1:0-10395 GCA_902168325.1 Peromyscus nudipes | reverse complement strand
ACACACACACACACACACACACACACACACACACACACACACACACGCCACATACATACACTCGCCTGGGTTCACCACAAACACTAAATAAAGTAAAGGATGGATGGGTGAATGGATAAATGTGCATGTATAAGTGATAGTAGGCAGTTAGGCATATAGACAGTAGACAGATATATAGAGAGAAACTTATAATAATTGTCATCTGAGCCGAGGATCCCCATGACCTGCCGCTGGCAAGCTGGAGACTAGGGAAGCATTTCTGCTTTAATAACCAGTAGCAGCAATCCCATGGCTCCCTGCTGAGTCAGACAGTGAATCCCCCCACCCCCCCACCCCCCACCCCCCGTGATTGATACTGCCCAGGTGAAGTTGATTGGACATCTACCCAAACCTACTTGGGACAAGATCTGCTTTATCCAGTTCACTTGTTCAAATGTTAATCTTTTCCAGTAATGTCTTCACAAACTCATCCAGGAGAAAGTTTGGCCAAATGTCAAAGCAGGAATTCCTTAAATTTTCTCCACTTATGACCCCTTAGAAATGTTTGTTCACTCTCTTTCAGTTAATATATGCAATAAATCAAATCTTTATTAATATAAATTTTAAAGATATGTATTTACAAAAAATTATTTTTATCATTTGTTAAAGATTAAAAGTAAATTTATCCAGTATTGAGATGTATAAACATTTTAATTTTTACTCAAAAAGTTGAATCTTTGGTCAGATTTGATACTGCAAGATGCAGAGTATCAGCCTTTTCTGGAGTTAGTTGATAATTTGATTTTAAAATAATCAATGCTGAGAAAACTTCTACATATTAAGTCTATACTGCAAAATATTATGGCTACACATCATCCATATGTGCAAGTCCATTTCAGAAATTGTTGGAAATTCTGTTCTCATCTCAGATAAGAATTTGTTTGTTTTTAGTGAAACTCAAGCAAGCAATTCTCAAATAACAGTTTTTAAAATCAAATATTTAAACACAGTACAATCCAAAGATACTAATTTGATACACACTGAGGAATAAAAGTAGAGAAATTTGTATATACATTGAAAACACTGCAGTTTGTAACATAGCAACCATCTTGAATCTGAGTTGAGGTGTTCAAGCATCATTGATTGGCATTTACACAAAGCAAGGGTGTTGTGTTTGGTATCAATCAAAGCATCAGTGAAGTCCACAGTCCAACATGACCAGTGCTCGCAGTAATCACAGCATATTTATTAACTTTGATTTTGAGCTAACTTCTGGTTGTTTCACTTCTAGAATCTTTTCCTATGGCCACGTTTTGCCACTGTCACACTCTGTTATGCAACCTGATATTGGGTGCTGACAAAGAGTTGAAGAAGTTGTGATCTAAGGACCCTGTTATCCATGGTTTGCTCAGCCTGTTTTCTTATGTCACTTAAGACCACTTGCCAAAGGACAACATCACCTACAATGAGATGGCTATTTCTATATCAACCCCCAGTTGAGAAAATGTCCTACAGACATGCTATAGGCTAATGTTCTGGAGGCATCTTCTCAATTAAGATTCCTCTTTCTAAGTGATGTGTTAACAAAAGTCAACTGGCACAACTGATTCCTTGTCAACTTGAAACACAAACACATAATTAACTAGTCCATGACCTTTTCCTTCTTGTTCATCCCCAAGATCTCATATTATTATTAACATCACAATATAAAACAGAAACTACTTTGACAGTTCTCCACAGTCTTTAAAAAGTCACAGTCTTTAAAACATCCAAGGGGGGCTGGAGAGATGGCTCAGAGGTTAAGAGCACTGACTGCTCTTCCAGAGGTCCTGAGTTCAATTCCCGGCAACCACATGGTGGCTCACAACCATCTGTAATGAGATCTGGCGCCCTCTTCTGTATACATAATAAAGAAATAAATCTTTAAAAAAAAAAAATCCAAGGGTAATTTCAATGTCTAAACCCTCCCCAAATATCCAAAACAGCTCTCAAATATCCAAAGGCTGTCAACAATTCCAAAGTCTTTCTAAAGTATCCAAAGTCTTTTAACTGTAGGCTCCTGTAAATTAAACATAGATTAAATACTTCCTTATTCTTGGAAGAAAGAAAGAACCAGGCGCATTCATAATCTGAACAAAACAGAACTTCTCAACTTTCCAACTAAAGAACTCAGTACCCAGTGTCTAGGATTCACACACTGTCTTCTGGGCTTCTATGGGCTTGGACAGTAGTATTTTACTGCCTCTGCCATTCATAGCAAAAGAAGTCTGTTTTCTAGATTTAGATCAGCTACACTTCGTGGTTGTTGCGTTCCTTGTGGTAATTCCATGGTACTTGCTATTCCAATATCCTGGGGTTTCCTGCTGCAAATGGACTGCACTTTCACCAATAGCATCTCCTAGGCTCTCTTCAGGGACTCTGACCCTGTCACATAGTGGCAAGCTTCAGCTTCTCTCCATGGTCACTTCCATCCTGGCTCTTCCACTGTAACTAAGGCTGCACCCTTTCCAATCACCTCTCCAGGACTCTCTTTAGGGACTCCAGCTCTGCCATACAGGGCCAACCCTCAGCTTCTATATGGAACACTTTTTTTATTCTTTCTTTTTATTAAAATTTTTCATTTATTTTACAGACTAACCACAGTTTCCCCTTCTTCCTCTCCTCCTGTTCCTTTCCCCCACCTCCCTTCTACCCCCCCCCACATCCACTCCTCCTCTATCTCCATTCAGAAAGGGTAAGGCCTCCAATGGGAGTCAGCAAAGCATGGCATATTAACCTGAGGCAGGACCAAGCTCCTCCCCTCTGCATCAACACTGAGCAAGATATTCCCACCATAGGGAGTATGTTCCAAAAGGCCAGCTCATGTGACAGGGATAGGCCCTGGTCCCACTACTATGGGCCCCACAAACAGACTAAGCTACACAACTGTCACCCACATGCAGAAGGTCTAGGTCGGTCCCATGCAGGCTCCCTAGCTGTCTATCTAGTCCTTGAGCTCCACAAGCCTGGGTCAGCTGTCTCTGTGGGTTTCCCCTATCATGATCTTGACTCCTGCTTGCTCATATAATCCCTCCTCCCTCCCTTCAACTGGACTCCTGGAGCTTGGCTCAGTGCTTGGCTGTAAATCTCTGCATTTGCTTCCATCAGTTACTGGATGAAGGTTCTATAATGACATTTAGGGTATTTACCAAGCTGATTACAGGAGAAGGCCAGTTCAGGCGCTCTCTCCACTATTGCTAAAAGTCTTAGCTGGGGTCATTGCGTGGATTCTTGGGAGTTTCCCTGGCACCAGGTTTTTCCCTAACTCCATAGTGGCCCCCTCTATCAATATATCTCTTTCATTGCTGTCTCTGTCCATCCCTCCCCCAACTGGATCACTCCAATCCCTCATGTTCCCATCCTTCATCCCCTCCCCTTCCACACCCCTACCCTCACCCTCCATCCCCCACCCCCAGTACCCATTTTACCCAGGAGATCTCATCTATTTCCCCTTCCCAGGGAGATCCATTTGTACCTCTTAGGGTCCTCCTTGTTAGCTAGCTTCTCTGGGACTGTGGATTGTAGCTTGGTTATCCTTTGCTTTACATCTAGTATCCACTTATGGGTGAGTACACACAATGTTTGTCTTTCTGGGTCTTGGTTATCTAACTCAGGATGATTTTTTTTTCTAATTCCATCCATTTGCCCGCAAATTTCATGATGTCATTGTTTTCTACTAAGTAATACTCCATTGTGTAAATATACAACATTTTCTTTATCCATTCTTCAGTTGAGGGGTATCTAGGTGGTTTCCAGTTTCTGGCTATTATGAATAATGCTGCTATAAACATAGTTGAGCAAGTGTCCTTGTTATATGATTGAGCATCCTTTGGGTACATGCCCAAGAGTGGTATTGCTGAGTATGGAGGTAGATTGATTCCCAATTTTCTGAGAAAATGCCATACTGATTTCCAAAGTTTACACTCACACCAACAGTGGAGGAGTATTTCCCCTTACTCCACATCCTCTCCAACATAAGCTGCCATTAGCTTTTTTGATCTTAGCCATTATGAGAAGTATAAGGTTGTATCTCAGAGTCATTTTGATTTGCATTTCCCTAATAGCTAAGGAGGTTGAGCAATTCCTTAAATGTTTTTCAACCATTTGAAATCCTTCTGTTGAGAATTCTCTGTTTAAATCTGTACCACATTTTTTAATTAGATTATTTGGTATTTTGATGTCTATCTTCTTGAGTTCTTTATATATTTTGGAGATGAGCTTTCTGTCCAATGTGGGGTTAGTGAACATCTTTTCCTATTCTTTAGGCTGCCATTTTGTCTTATTGACAGTCCTTTGTGTTACAGAAGCTTTTCAGTTTCAGGAGGTCCCATTTATTAATTATCAATTTCAGTGTCTGTGCTACTGGTGTTATATTCAGGAAGTAGTCTCCTGTACCAATGTGTTCAAGGCTACTTCCCACCTTCTCTTCTAATAGGTTCAGTGGATTTATGTGAGGTCTTTGATCCACTTGGACTTGAGTTTTGTGGAGGGCAAGAGATATGGATCTATTTGCATTCTTCTACATGCTGCCATCCAGTTATGCCAGCACCATTTGTTGAAGGTGCAATCATGGTCCAAATCCTTTGTAAAGTTGGAATTTTCAAAAATTTCCTGGTTCAGTTTTCTAGGTTAGCATATGTGTGTGAAAGTCAGCCTTTTACTAGATAGTGCATGTGCCAGCACCACCTGCTCACCATACCAAAAGCCCTGGCCGTTACTCCATGTGGGAAGCATCATCATTCCTACTCACAACACTCGTAAGTGACAGACAGATATTCACATCTGGCTTTGTTGCATCCAGTATTTCTGAAAATGCAGAAACAGCACAGCAGATTTAAGTCACACTTAAGCTAAAAGCATGTAGACTTGTAAAAATGAGGCCAAGGAAAGAGAGTTTAAAATGTCATTATAAAATTAGATGCTTTCTGTAAAATTGAAGATCTATGGTATGAAATCTGCTAGCAATCAGCTTTTGTGATAATATGGAAGAGTAGTTTTTGTTAATAAGTTTCAAGGGTATTCAACTCTAGAAATTAATGAATAATAAGAGAAAAAGTAGCTGAAATCACTGCTTCAGTAGAGCCTTACTTCTTGAATCTATTCATCTCCCTTTCACTCTCTGTCTTTCTGTCTGTGTGATCTCTGTATAGATGGATGGGTGGATGAATGGATGATGAATGGATGGATGGATCTATCTATCTTCTATCTATAATATCTTATCTATCTATGATCTATCTATCTTTCTACATATTTAGCTATCTATGCACCTTTGAGAGAAAAGATAAAAATCTAGGTACAGGAAATGCCATCACTCTGAGTAACTTTACATGATATTGTTTTAAGTTTATGTTGCCTAGCTTCAAAAGAGTTATATCTTCCTATTAAAAATGAAGAATCCTCCTAACAACAATAAGCTGAACCATATTAAAAATAAATTAAAATCAAATAAAAAGAAGAAGGACTAGTACTGTGTTGAGAGAAATACAGTTAGTCAGTATTAACATGTTTAGTAATCTTATACAGTAATTTACACACAAAATAAAAGCATATCATCATTTTAGCAGAAAAAACTCCCAACAAAATAGATCCACATTTACAAAGTAAGTATAAAAGTCCACCGAGGTACTGTTGTATTTGATGGTGAAGGACTGAATGAAGTTTCAGAAATGACTTCCAAGGGCCCATTGGTAGTCAGGGGAAGATGAAAACCATTCTGAATGGTTTTTAAACTACTAAATTAAAGTATGTCTTCTTATCTCTTCTTAAAATTTAGTCTTTAATGATTATAGTTTTAAAACAGTTGAAGATGTTGTTCACAGAGAACTTAGTGTGTAATCAGCCTGCAAATACAACCCTTGGTCTTCAGTCCTTGGGCATCAAAATTGTGTGGAGACTCAGTTGAGCCTCAAGATCTGAGCCTACAAGCACGCTGATTTCATCTCTCAGTTGGGGCAGAACATAAAGACTGATAAATCAGCTGATTTCAGTCTCTGAATAGAAGTCTTAGGCTTAGTCTAAGAATGGTCAAATAGCATAGAGTGCCAAGGAACCCGGATCCTGAAATGTACTTTGGTTTTGTTTGTTGTTCTTTGGGTAATGTATAAGAAGACATTTTCAAATTTAATTGTCATGGTATTGAAAACAGCATTTTTAAACACAAAGGGATTTTATTTTTATTTTGAATAATACCCAAAAGGTACTTTCGAAACCATAATGGTGAGGATTGAGCTTTCCAGTACAAGTTCATTCTTCACAGTAATTCTCTGTTACTTGAATTTTTACCCTCATCCATGGCCAGCTTTGCAGGACATGGAAAAGTAATGAGGAGAGCTTCTGAAGTGGAACACAAGATGAGCTGCAGTTTGGAGAGCATCTCTGTCTTCAGCGACACCCTGAAAGAGTGCTCTCCAGGGCGAGGGGCTCTACAGGCAGATGTTACTTGGAACATACATTTCGTTCCCTTTGGACACAAACAGATTGCTACTGTGCTAGTTGCAGACTCTAGGTTCTAAATCACAGAAATGTGATCTAACTGGGTCCCAATGTGGCAGTTTGAACCCAGGAAAATGGGTTGTGTTTAGATTTAAAATATCTGATGGTCATCTGTTGATACTGAAATAATTGGTCAATGGGACAAGGGCAGTAAAGCCTGTGTTCTTTTAGTTGTGTGTCAGTTTTCCCAGTACCACAGGCTAGCCTGTGCCATTGTGTTTCTTCAAATAGAAGAACACTTTCCACCATTGGCTGCTGAATTTGAGATGAGCCTAGCATTCCCAGCAGCATCAAAGACTACAGAGACATTCCCCTTTCATTTCCATGTGTGGGGCTAAGCACCATCAACCTTGCTTTACTTCCAAATTTGGGAGATGGGACAGCATCTGCACCAAAATGTTCATGTATCAGCTTCATGCCTGGACAGCCCATATGTTCTATGCATGCCCCACCAGCTGAGTAGGAGTTGGAATGAGGAATTCAACTCCAATCAAATGAAATACAAGGTCAAGACATACTTTCTGCGTTTGTATTTTGAGTAGAATTAAACACGGGGCTACAAGAAGGTCAACCTCTGGCCACAAATCAAAATGGGATGCTAACAAAATGGGATGTGTAGGCAAACAGATGGAAATAGAAATAATCATTATGAGTGATAATTCAGATCCAGAAAGACAAAAATAGCATATTCTCTCTCATGTGAACAGAGCCTAGCTTTAAATCTGTCATTACTATATATGGTTATATGGAGTACATGTAGAATCCAGGAAAGTAGACAGAAGCTGTGAGGGCATGCCAAGGGAGGGGAGTAGTTAGAACCAAGGAGAATAGTGGGACAGAAAAAGTTAAGTAGGGTGGAGGGTAGGAGGTGTGAACTAGGTGGGGATATGGAGAAGATATCCAATACTAAAGGCCTTTGGGAAAGCCATATGGCAACCTGCCATTTTAGAACCTTCATAAAATATATTCATATACGTATATAAGAAGAGTTCCAGTAGAGTTATCCTATACATGGGACATAATGTATATCCCGTATCACATCCCTTCCATCCAAGGCTCAGGGAGCACCAAGGACTAGGCAGTGGAACAACTGTATAAACAGAGGTGGTGAAGAACTGCTGTAAAAGGTATTTCCTGGACATGACAGAGCTACACACAAACTTATAGCAGCTCGACTGCCAGCACAAGACCTTCACAAGATCAGTGTAGCCAAAGTACCAGCGTGGGTGGGGGAGGAACCTGTGAAGTCCCATCCTTTGCTGAGGAGCTTTAGGGAATGGATGACTGTTGGGAGAGGGCCAGTGTCAGTTTCCTTCAGGGATGTGACCCTTCAATCAGCCACCCATGCTCTAGTAGGTGGTCCTATAACCATGCATATACAGGCAGCAGTAAGTTGCTGGAGAGATGGCTCAGTGGTTAAGGACACAGCTGCTCTTGCAGAGGACTGCCCTCCACATGGTGGCTCATAATTGTCAGCAACACCAGTTATATTTGATTTCCTCTTCCAGCTTCTGAGGGCACTGCATGCACATGGATCACATACATGCTTCAGGCAAACACTCACATAAGATAAAAATAAAACAAAACAAAACCCTAAAATCTGTTTTTAAAGGAGTACATGAACTTGAGAAGGAAAGTTGTGGGGTAATATGGAAAGAGCTGGAGAGGGGTACAGAGGAGTAGATGAAAACACATAGGTATGTATGAAATTCTCACATAATATATCTTAAAAGGTCTTATTAATAAAAACAAACTCGGAACCAGGTATTGGGGTGAAAGTTGAAAGATCAGAGAGACAGAACCAGCCACAGCTAACCTCACCTCACCAACTTCTCAGCCGATCCTGTTTCCTCAAACTGGAAGCCTCTGTGTCCTCATCCAGAATGACTCTCAGCAGAACTGCTGCTAGAAGCCTAAAAGCTTAACCAGACAAAAACGTTAAGGGCACAGGTGCTTACTTACTTGTACAACTGATTCTTAATGTTTTGTCTTCCTAGATGTATAGCCCAGAGCTCTTTTTAAAAATTTGTCTTCATCTCATAACATGTTTCCTCTTGAAGGAATCCATGAGCATAGGCCTGAGGATTCCACTCAGTGGTACAGTGCTTGCTAGGAATCTGCAAACCATGGGAATCAATTCTCAGCACAAAAGTAAATAAGTAAACAAATAAATAAATAAGCAAAGTGGAGCAATTTTTTTACTAAATCATTGTAATGAGATCCATTGTGTTGTTCATACTGTAAAAAAACATCAGAATAAGTAAACAAAAGGAAGAAAACTAGGAAACCAGGAGTATGTGGAAGGCAGGATGATGGATGGAAAACATGCTGTGTTCTCTCTGTATGATTGGTTGTAGAATTGAGTGAGTGACACATGAGTTATTTTTATTCTGACTCCTTATATTTGTGTTTGCTGAACCTTAGTTAAACACTCTCAGATTCTTTACTTCCTACACACCAGCACAGAGTGTCTCTGAATCTTCCTTTTGGTTCTCTATCAGTTCTTGTGCATGACTCCAGCATCTAGTGATTTTAGATTTCAGGCAAGCAGTTTGCTGCCTCTCCCCATCCGTGATTTTCTATTGCTCTGAATACAGTGGATCATCCCCTATTTAGACAATTGGACAATAGGGAGGTGCACTGACTAACCAAAAAGTTAACTGCACATAATATAATGTAAAAGAATAAATAAAATCACTCAAATAAACAAAATTTATAATGAATATAAAAATTATCTTACAGAAATTCATAATCCCCAGGCAATTCCATATGTACCATCAACTTCCAATTATTTTAAAGGCAGTTCCCAAATTTGCTTTTTTTTTAAATTTCTTACTTCTAGCACCTTTTGTGACCCTAATACCAACTACAATGGAGCTGCTCAGAAAAAGGTGAGAGCTGGCTAGTCTTTCTAACAGAGAGGATTTGGATTACTGGGGCTCTGTTACTCAATGCCCTTTCTGAGTTTCTTACCTTTAATGTTTGGTCTACAAAAACAGTTGGGTTTCCCTCCATGTAAAGCCAGAGATTTCCTTTCTGCTTGCAAAGTGACTTATTGATAGTTCTTCCCAATGCTTCTCTCTACATATGTCTCTCTCCTTTCTGTTCCTTCTCCTTAATAACTTGACAACTAGAGCTTATAGCAAGTGATGCACAGTGAAATTGTTCTCTTAATAAACTTTCTTACACTACATATACAGTTTCAGCCAACAAAGTGATAGCTTTGCCAAAGATTGTTTCAATCATTTATGCCTACAGAAAGATGTCTTACTGCTTGGCACTCCAGCAATGCCAGTGGCTTCATTTTTATGTCTTCTTTTCTTCCAATAGTTTAAGTTTTAAACACAGTATAGTCTTGGAATCAACTTTCTGAATTGGAATTCCATTTTAATCAGCTTTCATTATCTGGGAAACCTTTGGTAAGTTAGTTAAACACTACTTAAGTTTAAAAGGCTTAAACAAAATGGACTACCTTGCTGAATAGTTAGATATCTTTTTTAAAAATCAATATTACGTCAAATGAAATGGCCACTGTAGTTATGTTTGGCCCTTGATACTTAATGAGTGACTTATGAAGTCGTGGCTGTGAATGCTAGTGTTTGTACTCCAACAAAATCGTCCCCTTAGATTCTTAGAGTCAAAGAGAGCTTAATGGTGTCATCTCAGTTGTCAATGTGACTACATCTGGAATCAATTAAAAAGACTTGCCGTTGTGCACTCCTGTGCAGGATTTTTCCTTCCAACAATAATTGGAAGCAGGAAAAGCATCTTATGGTTGCAGCCTAGACAGAAAAAGGACAGGGAGCACGGAAAAAGGAAATTCTGCTCTATGTAGCTTTCCCTCACTCTTGCTCGCAAGCTAACCTATCCTGCTGGCACCATTCC
>CABHPH010159492.1:5370-19242 GCA_902168325.1 Peromyscus nudipes | reverse complement strand
TTAAAAGTGTCTCCAATTACTATTTGGAGGATTTTTTTTCCTGATGAACATTCAATTACAGACAGTGTCTGATTTATGATGGTTCAACTTGATTTCTAGACTTTACAGTGGTATGAAGGCAATATGCATTTAATAGAACCCACTGGAAATTTGAATGCTGGCATTTCCCTGGCTAGCCCTGTGAGGCACGGTTGTCTTTCAGGGCTGGGTAGCAGTCACAGACTGTGAAGTCTGTGAAGGAATGCTGGTTATTGACTTCTTCCCCGTGGCTTGCTCAGCCTGCTGTCTTACACAACCCAGGACCACTTGCCTTGGGGTGGTCCTGCCTACAGTGGGATGGTCCCCTCCTATATCAATCACTGATCAAGAAAATGCTCCCCCAGGCCAATCTGATGGAAGCAATTCTTTAATTGAGGTTCCCTCTTCCCAGGGGACCCTAGTTTGTGTCAAGTTGACAAAACTCATTAGCACACTCTGCTTCAAAAGAGCCCAACCAAGCTCAAACACTAAGAATTCTTTTCCTAGGGTGGGACCATGCTTCTGCCCAGGGCCCCGATGACCGTGCTCTTTCCAATCCTTGAGGCAGGTAGATCTTTTCCCTTGTGTTATTCTAGATGTTCCCCCCAGAGACCCTCAGGACACCTGGATATCAGGACTGTTTCATTCATGTCCAGTGCTAGCTAGCTCAGAATTCTCTGCAGCGCCAATGTCAAAAATCCTTCCTGACTTTCCTACGAGTCAGTTAAAACAAACAAACCAAAACCCCAATAGAAAACCAGCACAGCAAAGGAACAATTACGGCTCACTGAGATGAAAACTGAGATATGAAAACATTGCACGTTCCATCCCCACTTACAAGGGAAGTGGGGATTAGGACTGCCCTGGAGTTCTTAACCACCAGATGGGGGAGCAAGGGGGGCGGGAAATCCAACCTAGTCTTCAGTCTAGTCAGATATCCAGCCAATCTGCTGGTAGTGGTGGTTCCTTTTTCTTCTGCCACAAATAAATTGTTTCTCCAAAAAATGCCACTCTGAGAGTCCACCTCTGGGAAATGACCCTGATACAGCTCTACAAAGGCCTTCAGAGCGGAGGGTGAAAGGCTGTGCAAACCTCAGTTATTAGCCCAGGTTTTGCCTCCCCGGGAAGCTTTTCTGCTTATTATTTTGCTCCTTGGGTCACAGAGAAGCGATTGCTTCCTTTGTGCCTTTTGTCCTACCCCAGCTAGAGTCTTTATTGACAACTTTTTCTATTTCTTTCACTGCCTCCCGAAACCTTTCTCTCTCCCAGACCCTAAATACCCTGCTGGTTTAAGAACCCGGCCTTCAGTGTCTTCCTCCCCCATCACTATCAGGTAAGATTAGAGGGAACAGCACCTCCTTCCACCACAATGTCTGTGTTAAGTGTCTGTGTGTCCGCTTCCTTTCCGGGATCAATGGGACTTGTGTTCCTGCTTCCTCTCTCTATAGAGGCATTTACTTCTTCACCTCAGTGGTGTCAAGTTGGGCCAGTGACAGGGAGGTGGCATTGGTTACTTCCAGTCAGAAACTCAAAGACCCATCCTGTCAGCCACCATCACAGCCATCTGCAAAGTTAGCCCCTATCAGCAAGGGTTTTTCCCTTCAGCCTGAGCCCTGGCAAAAGGGTCCCCTAAAGCAGAGACATGAAGGGCTGTGTGACAGAGAGAGACGCATCTTCATGGCCTGCGCCCCTCCCTCCTATCTGCAGGATGCTGCCAAGCTTTCCAAGCGGTCTGTAAGTCCTAATTCACATCATCCTCTTTCTGTCCCAAATATCATCTTTGCTGTTGTAGAACCGTTTGGCTAAATAGAACTTTTCTCTCTTCTTTTCTCTTCCTGTCTGTCTTATTAGGAGAAAGCGCTTTTGTTGATCTTATTCATCTGGGCAGGCAGTGCAAGCATGTGGTGGTCAGAGATCAAGTTCTGGAGTCAGTTCTCTTCTTCCACCATGCGGGGATTGAACTCCGGTTGAGCAGCAGACACCTTTAACCACTGAGCAGTTTTGCTGACCCCTCCATCCTCTTTCTGAATTATTCAGTACAAAATCAATCATGTACAGCCAGGGAGGTCGCTGTTTGGAGACTAGAGAAGAAATGTGGTGGCCCAGAGTAGGAGGTCAATACCTAAAGACAGACAGCACTTGATGAGATAAGTGAATACAGTATAGATTGTGGGGCTCAATCTGCCCCACCCCGAATTCATGTGTTGAAATTCTAACCTCCAAGACCCCGATACTGGCAAGCCAGGGCTTTCAGAAGGTGATTAGGGCATGAGGGCAGGTGTAGCAGGAATCTTAAAAGTTCTTATTAATAAAATCAAACCTGAGGCCAGTTATTGGGGTGAACTGGAAGATCAGAGAGACAGAATAAGCCACAGCTAACCTCACCTGGCCAACTTCTCAGCTGATCTTGTTTCCTCAGACTGGAAGCCTCTGTGTCCTCATATCCGAACGAATCTCAGCTGAACTGCTGCTATAAGCCTGAAAGCTTAACCAGCCAAATGCTTCTAGTTTCTGGTCCTCACGCCTTATATACCTTTCTGCTTTCTACCACCACTCCCTGGGATTAAAGGCGTGAGTCACCATGCTTGGCTGTATCCTTGAACAGATGGATTTCTGCCTCTGGAATGCTAGGATTAAAGGTGTGAGTGCCACCATTTTCTAGCCTAAGTATCTAGTGGCTGTTCTGTTCTCTGACCCCAGATAAGTTTATTAGGGTACACAATATTTTGGGGAACACAATATCACCACAGGCAGGGTCATCATGATTTTTGTTTGTTACAACAGCTAGAACCAACTAAGACAGCATGCTTAAAAGTCCAAGGAAAATCAGAAATCACAATCTGATACACTGTTGAATTGAGTTCACCTTCAGAAAGGTTAGCAACACAGTGCTTATTCCTAAAGAGGTGGAGTCCTTCTTAATAATTAAGAGTGTGCTTTCCTTTTGCCCACAGCTCAACAGGGGTTTTATACACGTCTATTAAACTAATTTCCCAACAGCAGGATGCCACAGGGGTAAGGCTTGATCTAATAATCCAGCAGCAGCAGGAAGAAATGGGATACACATGTGTAGAGAACAGGTCTCATCTCTTTGGGGTCATGTCACTTGGTGGTCTGTATACGTTTGTCTCATTATCTTTTCCAATCTGGTTTTTATTTTTTTAGGAGAAAAAGAAGCTTTGAATGTCAAAGTCTGGGGCTCATTTTATCACAGTGGTTAATATACTTTTACATTTTGTAACTACCTCAAGATAAAGGACTTCCCTCCCTCCCTCCTTCCCTTCCTTCCTTTTTCAGACAGGGTCTCACTATATAGCCCTAGCTGGACTAGAACTTGCTATGTAGACCAGGTTGACCTCGAGTTTTATTCACAGAGATTTATCTCCCTCTGCTTCCTAAGCTACCATACCTGGCTTAGGAATTTGACGTCCATGGAGCAAAAAAATCCAGATCATGTGCTTTTATAGATCTGTATAGAGGCCCAGAGATTGACAGAGCTAGAGGAGGGGTGCCAGAGTGTGAGTGTCTTACCATTAAGGTTGTGGTTATGAAGGACCATGAATGTATTGTCTGTGGAAAAGAGAAATGAAAGCTCAGTGGTGACAGGAACGTCCATCCCAAACTGTTTCAGAGGAAGCTGTTTCTTCTAGGGACAGAGAGGGCACTCACCTCTTGGACTCAGCTCCCGATCCTTTGATTCAGAGTTGGTCCTTGAAGACTTAAGAAGTATCCTTGTCCCCATAGACTCTTCCCTCTCTGATTCTCAGGAAAATCATCTGTGAAAGGCTACGCGATCCAAGAGAGAATCAGAGGGCGGCGACCTGAGCCATCTGTAACCACTGTAACCAGGCACTGAGCACCTGTTTGGGATCACATGCTTCTCTGGAGCCCGAAAGGTCATGATGACAAGACATGGCTCTGCTCTTTAGGCTAGGGGACAGACAAATGAGTCACTGTGATTTGTGAAGTGAGCAAGCTACAAAGAGATAGGAAAAAAGTAGGGGCTGACGAAGGCTGAAGGTCCAGGGTTGGGGTTCACAGAGGGTGCAGCCTTGAACCTGCACCGTGGAGGAAGCTCGAGAGGAGTGACAGGAGACTGGATCCAGAAGCAGAGAATTTGTTTATTACGATGATTTCTTCATATTGCTCCGGCCAGTAAAGTAGTGTTTTTTTTTTTTTTTAATGGAAAAAGGTAAAAATTCACCCCTCCCCAAAACATCCAATGGCAAATGACTGCAGTATTTAGGCAATACTTGTGCAGTGATGGACACTTTGCCTTGTTTTCTGTATTAGTTACTTTCCTCATCACTATCATGGCATACCTACCATGACCTATGCCACAGACACCCGGCAGAAGCAACTTCCTGGGGCAAAGACTGCTTTTGGCTTAGGGATTTCAGTGCACCGTGGTGGGGAAGGCAAAGCCACGAAGTTTGGTATATAGCAGTAGAATTATGAGACAACCAGGCTTCACGAGGTGGTGGAACAGGAAACAAGTGGTGTAACCACCATCAGCCCACCCGTAAGGACCTATTGTGGCCGGCAACCTCCCAAAACATCACACCAGCAGGGGACCAAGTGCTCAGACACGTGGGAGCTGTGGTGGGCTTCCTATTCAGATAATCACATTCCCGTCTGTGAATCTTAATATAGGACTGTACTCATACTGCATATTTACAACTCTGCACCTTATCCCTTCTGCAAATGATTCTGTCATTAATTAACTTAGGAAATCAATTATTTGATAGCATCTTAATGTTCCACCAAACAGACTTCTTTGTAAGCATTATCTATTACGGATTTTACTCCATGTTTTCGGACACACAAAGGATGTTTCTGTGTGTAACCTTTTTATGTTTTAGAAGTTGAAATCCTGGGTTAAGGTTTATAAAAATTATTAGCGTGCTTGATAACTATCTATATTGCTTTCTAGAAAGCTTGTGCCTGCACCAATTTAAATTACCCTTATCAGTCTATGACAGTGACTTAGTTACTAAACCCTTATCAACATGGCAGAGAATTGTTAAAAATAGGTTTTCATAAAATAAGTTTTCATTAAAATGAACTAATATTAGATGCATCACTCACTGAAATGGTATCACTTTTTAATTTGACAGGAAAAGTCTGCATTTCTTTTCTCCCTAGTAAAATTAGGTGTGTTTTTACACCTACTAGATGGTTGAGCTCGGCTCTGGAGACTGTTGGCTCTTATCAGCTGCCTATCAAAGAGCAACTGGTCTTTAAAAGTCAGTGTATTTGCTAGGCGGTGGTGGCGCACGCCTTTCATCCCAGCACTCGGGAGGCAGAGACAGGCAGATCTCTGTGAGTTCAGGGCCAGCCTAGTCTACAGAACAAGTTTTGAGACAGCTAGGGTAACACAGAGAAACCCTGTTTGAAAAAAAATTATTAGCTGCAAACATTCCCCCAGTGTGTTGTTTCTTTCTATTTTCTATGTGATGTATTTATGGACAGTCAAGGCTTTGTGGTCAGTTTTTTTGTGTGTGTGACCAATTTTTTCAGTCTTTTTCTTTGTGAGTTTCTTCAGATAGAATTTAAAGCAGTCTGAGGCTGGACTTGGTCGCACAAGCCTGTTATCCCAGGTACGGGGGTTTGGGGGGGGGCGCTAAGGCAAGAGACACCAGCCTAAATCCTGCCTGCCGGAGCTATGGATTAAGCTCAAGGCTGTCTAATGAGAACCTATCTTGAAGAGCTTTGATAAAAGGACTGGGCCTTTAGTTAGTGGTAGAGGGTTTCCATAGGCTAGTGAGAAGCTGTTGTTCAGCTGAATATTTTCCAGCTATCTTCTTGATTTCCATTTTAATTCCATTATGTTCAAGGATTATTATTAATGTGATTTCTATAGCCCTAAATTTGTTAAGGTGTGTTTTACGGACTAGAATGTGTATCCTACTTTTGCCAAATCAACTATTCTAGTATAGGTTTCAATTAGATCAAGCTGAGTGATGTTTCTCCATGCTTGCCATCTCACAGCCTGTGTATTCTATCAATTGTGAATGGAGTGGGGGTGGGGGGTTGCAGAACTCTCCAGCAGCAACAATGGATTTGCCTAATGGTCTTGTTCCTTTCAGCTCTATCAACTTTTGCCCCATGTGGGATTTTTTTGTTGTCGTTGTTGTTTATTATTTTTTTCAAGATAGGGTTTCACTGTAGAGCTTTGGCTGTTGTGGAACTCACTACATAGACCAGGCTGGCCTTAAATGCACAGATATCTGCCTGCCTCTGCCTCTTGAGCACTGGGATTAAAGGCGTGCACTACTATGCCCAGCTGCACCATGTGTTTTGATGTTCACTGTTAGCTTCATATGTGTTCAGGATTACTATGTGTAATTGGAGAAGTTACCCCTTTATTGTGCCTCATTTATTATCCATTCTTTCCCTGACCTCTCATACCAAAAGTCAAATCCAGGGCTTCATGCATACTAGGCGAGCATTCTACCAACTGACCTTCATTCCCAGCCCCTCATTTTATTCTGAATAATCTTATCTGTTCAGAAGTTGACACAAACTGGGGCTGAGGAGATGGTTCAATAAGTACTTGCCATGCAAGCCTGAAACCCTGAGTTTGGATCCCCAGCACCGACATAAAAAAGCAGGTGTGGTAGCACATGTCTATAATCCCAGAGCTGGGGAGGCTGAAGGCTCCAAGGCTTGCTCAATCAGTGAGCTCCAGGTTCAGCTGGAAACTCTGTCTCAGAAATTAAGATGGATCCAGGTGGGGTGGCATGCACTTTTAATCTCAGCACGGGGGAGGCAGAGTCAGAAGGATCTCTAGGAGTTCCAGGCCAGCCTGGTCCACCTAGCAAGTTCCAAGTCAGCCAAGGCTACTTTCTCAAAAAAGAAAGAAAAGGAAGAAAGGAGAGAGAGAGAGAGAGAGAGAGAGAGCAAGCAACTGAAACTGGTATTAACTGAAATTAACAGATACTGAAGAGTTTTAAATTTAATGTTAGTGTGGTATTTCTTTTTTCCATTCTTTTCTATATAAACATATGAACTGAGTTTGGTTGGACAATGTATAGTTAGGCCTTTAAAAAACAAAAATAAGGAGGCCAGCCTGGTCTACAGAGTAAACTCCAGGATAGCCAAGGCTACCCAGAGAAACCTGTCTTGAAAAACAAACAAAAACCAAACAACAAAAAACTCCTATTCATGGCCTTTTGTGAATATTCACCACAAACTTCACATGAAAATCTCATCGGGCTCCTGGAATAAGGCACAATGCAGTCTTCCCTCGAGATCAGGACCTTAAGGAGCATCTCACTCTCACACTAGTCTGCCCTCAGCCTCCAGACTCATTCAAAATTACCATTGAAGTGTGAATACCTGTGTGTGCACGCGTGCTATGGTGTGTGTGTGGAGGGCAGAGGACAGCCCTCTGGAGTCGGTTCTCTGCTTCAACCATGTGGATTCCGACCCCAGGGACTGAACTCAGCTCATGTGACTTGACAACAAAGGACTTTACCTGTTGATCCTCCTCTCCAGCCCTCCACCTTCCTTTTTAACAAAGAGTCTCTTACTGAACCTGGACCTGGAGCTCAACGATTCCGCTAGGTGGGCTGGCCACGGAGTTCCAGAGATCTGCCCACCCCTGCCTCGCAAATGTCAAGATTACATATAGGTCACCACAGCACACACGTGAAGGTCAGAGGGCAACTTTCAGGAGCTGGTTGTCCCCTTGCACCATGTGCCTATGGGTCCTGGGGAGCAAACCGGGTTATCAGGCTTTGTGCCGGGCCCCTTCACCCATGAGCTTCCTCACGAGTCCATCAACTGATGGAGGTCAGTGGTAGTGCAGTCCTCCAGCGCTCTAACGTGTCTGAAAGACCAGTTACTTTCCATACACAATGATAGCTTGTGCATTCTGTCTAAAAAGCGTAGGTTAAATGATCAAATAAGAAAATCCTTTCAAAAGTGCATTTGTTGGGGCTAGAGAGATGGCTCAGCTGTTAAAAGTACATACCGTTCTTTCAGAGGACCCAAGTTTGGTTTCTAGACCCATGTCTGGCAGTTATACTCACCTGTAACTCCAGCTCCAGGGAATCTAACACTTTCTTCTGGCCTCCACAGGTACTGCACACACACACACACACACACACACACACACACACACACACACCAAATAAAAATAATTTCTAAATGGGTTTGTTTCTAAGGCCAGGAGCATGCAGTTGTTTTATACATACAAGAGTTGCCACAGAGCCCGGTCTGAGGAGCAGAGTCAGCAGGGAATGACTCAGGAGGCAGTGTGGCTCTGCTTCCAGACACAGTGACCCCAAGAGCGTCTCAGAAGCGTAACAGGAAGTTCATGTCCTCTGCCCAGAGCGCTTTCCCTTTATCCTGCTGATGTCTGTGCGTCTGTCTAGTTAAGCTGCTGGGTTTACACGTCTGAACAATGTCACACTCTGTCATGAAGCCCTAAAGGAATTTCACAGTTCCTTCATACCTTACGTCCTCTTACTTCAGTCCAAATTTGGTGTACAACAACTCTCGGGCAGCTCTGGGAGAGTCTTTTACAAGACACACGGGACTCCATAAATGGAAGGTATTGCTTATATTCCTGCAAAACTCAATCTCCAGCAAAACTATACTCATCAAAGCTGCAATGCCCTGGCTTAAAGACAAACGTATCAATCAATGGAATAGAATTGGGAATCTAGAAATAAAAATGTTTTTAAAAATGGAAAAACTGGGGCTCAGTTTTCACTGAGATGGCTCAATGGTTAAGAACATGTACAGCTCTTCCAGAGGACCCAATTTTGGTTCCCAGCACCCACATCAGGCAGCTCACACTACCTTTAACTCTAGCTTCAGAAAGATCAGACACCTCTAAGAACCTGCACACACATGCTCAAACACACATGCACATCCATACACACACGTAGGCATACACACGAACACATATACACATACACACAGACGTAAGCACACACGCATACATACATGCACACCCCAATGGGATAGAAGAGGCAAATGAATAACTTCCAATGGTGAAAGCTGGAACAACTAAGCAAAAAGATGAAGGCATATTGAATTGTAGGACCAATCATGAAACAAACATCCCTGCGTCCATACAGGTGTGAACAAAGGAAGCAGCAGTGACAGAGACGATGTGCAGAATTCTGATAACATCCTGAGGTGGCACACAACCCCTGAGGTCTGACTGTGGGCTGTGCATGGTGACTTCCTTGCAGAGTGGTGTCTGGATGACACAGGTGTCGGGGAACAAACCAGCAGACTGGAGATCAGGAATCCACGAACAGGATCAATACTAGGTTTTGCCAGCTGTGTGTAGTAAAAATGGCATTGCACCTATGCCGTTTTTCTCCTTAAAACATGTAACCCCAGTCTAGTCATGGGGGAAAACCCAGAGAAAATCCAACAGTAAATTCTACAGAATCCTTGACTGCCACTCCAGAGAGGGGCTGGAGGAGTAGAGTGGTTCAGCATGTGCTAAGCACCCCACAAGTCCTGGACTCAGTCCCCAGCAGCACACAAAACCAGCCCCAGCCCCAGCCCCAAAATATCCTTCATGCAAACTGCCAAGATCCCTGAAAACAAAGATCTGAGCATGTTACAAACAAGAGGAACCTAGGAAAGCACAATAAATACAATGTGGCATCCTAGATTCTGGAACAGAAAAAGGGTATGAAGTGGGGTGTGGTGAGGTGGGGGACAAGCTAAATCTTAATAAGATTTATTAATAACACACAATAACTGCCCAGTAATTACAAATATACCATACTAATATATGATGTTAATAGTAGGGGAAATTAGGTTGGCAGAGTTTCTGTAAATCTAAAACTGTTCTAAGGGGAAAGGTTTATATTTAAAAAGATAGGACTGGTGCCATGGCTCCATGGGTAAAGGTTTCTACCGCCAAGTCTAATCTAGGACCTACATAGTGGAAGGAGAGAACTGACTTCCAAAAGCTGTCCTCTGAGCTCCATAAGCAAGCCCTGGTGCACATAGGCATGCACATAGGCATGCACATGCATGCACACACACACACACACACACACACACACACACACACAAATGTAATGATTTTTAAAAAGATATAATAGTCTTATAAACAGTACAATTTTAAAGTGGACAAAGATTTGAGTACATGTTTATCTAAATGCAATCTACAAGAAAGATGTTCAGCCGGGTGGCACACCTTTAATCCCAGCACTCGGGAGGCAGAGCCAGGTGGATCTCTGTGAGTTCGAGCCAGCCTGGGCTACAGATCCAGGACAGGCACCATAACTACACATAGAAACCCTGTCTTGAAAAAACCAAAAAAGAAAGAAAGATGTCTAGCCCCGTTGTCAATAGGGACTCGCAAAGCCAAGCCACAGTGAGTTGGTTGCCAAGCACGGCAGCAGCATGGCTGTAAGAGAAAAGATACAGAAACGATACACAATGAGGAACATCAGCCAAGACAGGGGCACATGTGAACCCTGGGTGGTGCTGGAGGGAATGGGAAGAGCACAGCCTATTTTAAAAAGTCTGTTAGATCCCCAAAAGCTAAAACATAGAGATGCTACAGAACCCAGCAGTTCAGCCAGGCATGGTGGTGCATACCTTTAATTCCAGCAACCAGGAGGCAGAGCCAGTTCCTTTCCCTTTTCCTGCTTGAAGTCTATGAGTTCAAGGCCAGCCACAGATACCTAAAGGGACCCTGCCTCAAACAAACAAAACCCAGCAGTTTCACTCCTAATGCTCAAGAGAATTAATAAAAGTATCATGAACATGCATATTCAGAATTATTCAGTCACCCCAAAATGGTAGCAAACCAAATATCCATCAACTGACTGCAAAACAGTAGAAATCTGGTACCACCACAAAATCGGACATGAAAAGCTAAAGAAGGAAACGAAGTGCTGATACACGCCACTCACATGGGCAAAGCTTGCTGATGCTGTGCTCAGTTAGAGGAACTGGGCACGGAGGGCTGTGGACTGTGATTTTTGTTTGTATGAAATGTCCAGCTGGCAAATCCATAGACACACACACTAGATTCGTGGTGATCAGAGGCCAGGGCCAAACAGGATGGGACTGTCGGCTAATGCTAATGTGTACAGGATTCCTGGGGCAAGGGAAATTTTCTGGGTTAAGTGACACAGCTTTGGGAATATACCATCTCACCTAGCTGTGGGTTCGAAATTAATGAGTCAAGTGACATAGCGGACTTCATTCCATTTTCTTCCTACGATATGAAGATCAGACATTTGCGGTTTGTAGAGAAACTGAGGCATAGAAAGGGAGCATCTTGAAGGGCAACAGTCCAGCGCCTGGTTTAGGCAGAGCTGGTGTCAACCCCTTCCAGCAGAAGGTAACGCAAGGTGAGGTGAAGACTGTCCCCTTAGGACGGGTGTGCAGGTCCAGCTGCTCAGAGTCATTTTCATTCACAAAAGCAATTACTTCCAGCAACTGACATTTTAGTATCAATTACCATACTATGGTAGTGAGGAAACTCCCTTTGTACTCCCACTCTTACATAAGAGCCGGGTGTGGAGGTCTAAGTCCTGAGCCCAGCACTCCGGAGGTGGAAGCAGGGGGATCAGGAGTTCAAGGTCATCCTAAGACCCTGTCCTAAACAAACAAGTAAAATCAAACTAAATCTCTCCTCAGCCATGTTAGAAATAAAGTCTGATGGTTCAGCTGCACGTGAACAGAGACCACCAGATCCCTGATAACGCCTGCAGGCCTAGCTACCCTTCCCCATCTGTCTCTGCTAAGCTCTACCCACACCGGCAAAGTAGGAGTTTAGACAAGAGCATTGCGAGCGGCCACACTTGTCTGCAAGGTCGTGCACTGCGTGAGCTTTAAAACACAGAAGATGTAAAATGGAGGGATGAACCCACACATAGCTTTCGTTGAGAAAAAGTCATACATAAATGACAGTGAGAAATGTAGAGCCCAGGTGACGTGTAAGACTGCATGCTTCTCGTTTTCAAAAACAGGGGAAGGGTCCTGTGTTTGGGTTTATAGACTGTTCTCAATGGCAGAGCAGCATGTGTGCCATGCTTCCACCTCTCTCAGTCTCCAGGACTCTTATCATGAAGTGAGAGTCTTTGTCTCCCACAGCAGGAGAACGGAGCGAGCAAGGCAGAGTCTAGGCTGAGATAGTCTCAGCTCTGACACTTCCTGGGTGCTCCCTGAGCCTCTCTCTGAGCTGCTGAAAAGAAGCACACCCCGTGCTGGGAGCATTGCCTTCAACTCTGCTCACAGCAGGGGGGGGTGTTGTTCTTCCGGGTGGTACCTTGTTTACTCTGTCTCCCCCACAGCCTTTCCCACTTTCTGCCTCTTCTAAGTCTCCAGCAAATTGTATGTTCACTCTCACAGGTGAACTCTCAACGTCTTTCCAACCAATCTACCTAGTCTCTCTGTGCCTCAGTCTCTCTCTCCCCTTACATTATGCCTTCCTTTCAATGGAGTCCATGAGTGTGTGAGTGTGGTGGTTTGAATGAAAATGGCCCTCATAGGTTCATATATAGAATGCTTAGTCACCGTGGAGTACAACTCTTTAATAGGATTAGAAGGATTAGAAGGTGTGGGCTTGTTGGAGGAAGTGTGTCACTGGGGTGAGCTTTGAGGTTTCAAAAGCCCTGGCTCAAAAAGCAAAAGCAAAAAAAAAAAAAAAAAAAAAAGCCCATAGGAGGCCCAGACCCTCCCTCTGCCTGAGGATCAGGATGTAGCTTTTGGCTACTTCTCCAGTGCCACCGATGCTGACGTGTTCCCATCAAGGCCCTGCCATAATGATAACGGACTAAGCTAGCTTTGGAGGCCATTGGACCCCTCCCTCATGATAAATCCCTTCCTTAGAATTTAAACTACTACATGGAAAGGTGGAAGTGTCTAGGCTGGATTGAGGCTCGTTAAGGGAAAACTGCTTCTTCCTAGAAGAAACGTCTGGCCCTGGGCAGAGACCAGCAGTTGAAGCAACCCGAAGCATTATATAATAGTGTGTCCTCCTTTTAAGAGCTAACCAGCTGAGTCTGTCAATCATCTAACCAGGAGTCTACAACCAAGTCCACCCAGCTTCAAGAAAATTTGATCCACTTACAGACATGCTAAGAAAGGGGAGGACTGATTATCACTTAGTGATAGCATGTTGTGGTGGTTTGAATAGGAATGGCCCCCACAGACTCATGTGTGGATGTTCAGTCCATAGGGAGTGGCACTGTTAGGGAGTGTGACCTTGTTGAGGTAGATGTGGCCTTAGAGGAAGTGTCACTGTGGAGGTGGGCTTTGAGATCTCACATATGCTCAAGCTACACCCAATGTGGTACATAGTCTTCTGCTACCTGCAGATCAAGATGTAGGACTCTCTGCTCCTTCTCCAGCACCATGTCTGCCTGCATGCTGCCATGTCCCACCATGACAATAATGGACTAAACCTCCGAACTGTAAGCCACCCCATTGAAATGTTTCCCTTTATAAGAGTTACCATGGTCATGGTGTCTCTTCACAGCAATAGAAGCCCTAAGTAAGACAGTGTGCTTATTTCTCTTTTTCTATCTCCTTTTCTTTCAGATACTGGCCAAAAGCCTAAATGTGCTTCCTCTGGTGATCTGAGCTTTTTCATTTTTTTCTCTGAAGCATCCCTGCTTCCTGAGGCCAATCTCTGCTTCCCAATGTCCCCTGCAAAGGGAATGGCTTCTTCCCTTCCTCTTTCCCATTCCCCTCATCTGGGCAGCTGCTAAGATTTACATCTTGTCTTCCCTGTTTTTATTTTTTCTCAAACTCTTAATAAAATTGCACTTCTGAGTCTGTTTTTCAATTCTCTTATTAACAAGACAAAAAACCCAAAAGGGAGCCTTGGTTTTCTTGATAGCAGTGATATCTCTA
>CABHPH010159491.1:0-48981 GCA_902168325.1 Peromyscus nudipes | reverse complement strand
TTTTTCTCAGGCTGATCCAAAGTCCAAGGCTCAAGTATTCTCCCAGCTCAGCTTCCCCAGTAGGTGAAACTATGTGCACTTAGTACAGTGGTGACTCATAAAGTGTTCTTTTTATAATTATTTCCTTAACTACTTTTTAAGAAAATATGTGGTTTTACCACTTTTGTTTAGATATTTCTAATGAGATAATTATAGATGCTGAAATTGTTTTCAGGTATGTGAGGTTGCTGTTTGTTTTTATAGTCATTTGGATAGTGTGACATGACTTATTCAGATAAAAGCTCGCTTTGGTGGTTAATTCAATCTTTGCCTCTCAGCTTTTTGCCAAATAATGGTTCACTTAGCTGCACAAATTGTTAGGTTTTAACTTTTGTTGAATTCTTTCTCTACTCTGCCCTGAATTATTCCATGTTATGTAAAACAGTAGTTTTTCAGATTGCTTGCTTCTAAAGACACCGTGTTACAAGCAGCTTTGGATTCCACATTAAGGATGGAAGATGACTTTGGTTTTAGTGGACACATTCACAGAACCAGTTGTCCCGTACCACTACACATAGCACAGGGAGAAAAATAACTTTTTAAAAGTACAAAGGGGGACATCTCACATACTCATCAGTGAAAACTGGGAGTGTAAGACTGTCTGTGGCGTTTTTGTATCTTTGTCTGTTTTGTTGTAGCTTTCGAGATAAAATACAGCTTAAGATCTAATAAAAAGAGGCACCAGACCTATAGGCATACAACTTCCAGATGATAGAGGGGCTCCAGTTCAGGCTAGTGTCTGCTCTTACCAGGGAGTACACGAACTGTTCTCTGACAGTCTATTCATCTACCTGTTAAATCCCTGGATGCATTCCTACCCTTCATATCTACAGCATCTGATAGATCTCATTTCTGGAGCTCTACTATGAACCCCCAGTAGCACTTCCAGCTATGTCCAGACATATGACAAGGTTAATAAAGTTAATAAAGTACTACATAGGATGCAGATGCTATGTGTTATGGTATTTCCCATCCTTATATGGCTTCTTCTTGTATTACTTTACTTTCTTTTTATGAACATCGCTTCATTATTTTTAAATAATTAAGTTACTTTTTCCTGACTGTCTTTACCCATTTTCTCTTCTTCCTTCAGCACCTAAGCACATATTCAAGCATACTGTACTTCTTCAGAGGTTTTCTCCATTTGGAGATGGCTCTCTGTGCTCTGTGGCTCCAGGAAAAAGTTGCAAAGCCGTTCTGTGCATTTGCAGGCTCCTTCTGAGGCTCTGCTTACCACATGATGCTGGCGCTGGCACTGTCCCCCTAAGGTCCTTGAGAATAGAGCCTCATAAGAGCCTTATACCAGCCATGCCTACCCACCCCAGTCCTGGGAAGTTGCTGAACTCACATTCCTACCTAGTCTCCTGCTTAGCAGTGCATAATCTCTCAAATGCCTTATGCTTGGATATTTGTGCCTCCATGTTGGACACCAAATGTAGTTAGTGTTTCTTTGGTCAAACAACTTCCAAATAATAACACAGAGATTTATTATTAATTACAAAAGTTTGGCATTAGGTTAGTTTTTTTCACAGCTAGAACTTATAACTTAAATTAATCAGCTTACATTAATTTATATTCTCCTACATGGCTTGATGTCTCTGCTCCATGCTGTACTTTCAACTCCCTCTGTGTTTTACTGGTGAATTCCTTGCCTCTCAAATTCTCTCCCGAGTTCCTATCTCTGCCCAGAAGTCCCACCTTTCCTGACCTGCCTAGCTATTGGTCATCCAAATCTTTATTAAAGCAATCAGAAGGTACCTTAGGCAGGTAAGGAAGGACAGATACACCTTCACACAGCGTGGTCAATATCCTGCAAAAGTAAGTTACTAATTTGTATACCTTGTCTAACTTCTCTAAGGTTTAGGCATAGAATAACTGCAGTTATAAGAAAGATTTAAAAAAAAACTCATGCTAATATTATTTTCTTTATGATTATACTTTAAGTTGCAGTGTGGTATGAAATAAGACTGATATATGAAACCAGGAGCAACACATGCAGGATTTCTAAAGGATGTTTTTCTAACAACTATTTATAAGTCTGAACACATTCGAGTCCACTGATGAATGGAAAATATCTCAGCCTGTGAATGGAATTTGATGCTTCTTTTCCTATGCTCAAAATTCTTGATCATTTTGATGTGTGATTTTTTTTTTTAGGTATTGACCATCAACAATTTTTAGGTTAAAACATTCCTTAAGTTAAGAACTCACCAGGAGCAGGTAAGGATCCTTAGAGGTTCTATGAGTAATTTTATGACCTCTAATTTGTCTCCCTGAGAAAAGTAGACATGTTTATATCTTTATGTCTACTTACAACACAGGTAAATAGAGATTATGTCTTATAAACAAACCCTTGATTGAAGACAGAATTCATTTTTAAGCCACATTCTCTCAGAGACTGCACATCTTACAGGAAACACACAAAAGTAAATATTTAAAGACGTGTGTGTTTAATTCATTTCCTGATGACATTGGGACAGGTTGAAGCAATACTCAAGTTCAAATAATCAACCAATACTATGAACAAAGCAAAAATATGCATTGATTCTCACCAAGACTTTTTGAAAGTTTGCCTCACATTTAGGATGATTCAACCAACTTATGGGAATTTGTTTCTTTTATCCTTAATATATGTAAAGTATAAATACTCAGCTGTAGTAATAGTGATAGATGTGGACAATAAAAGCACACACACACACACACACACACACACACACAAAGGAAGGTAGTAGATAAGTGATTTGATGCAAAGGCATGAACTGAATTAAGGCATTCCCATATACTGGCTATTTTGTATTAAACACACACACACACACACACACACACACACACACACACACACACGAAAATAAAAGAACTAGGCTGGGCTGTGATCATGCATGCCTTTAATCCCAGCACTCAAGAGACAGAGACAGGTGGATCTCTGTGAGTTTGAGGCCAGCCTGGTCTACAGAGTGAGATCCAGAACAAGCACCAAAACAACACGGAGAAACCATGTTTCAAAAATCCAAATAAAATAACTCAAGCATTCTGTATTTCTTCTTGATTAAAATTTTCATTGCTTAACAAGATGTAAATTTCGATTTCATTTCTGACATCTATAAAATTTCCTCTTTAAAAATGTCTGGATTGTATTTGGAATGAGAACTAAGAATTGAACAAGCTAAGCAAGTATTCTACCAATGAGCTTCCTACCCAGACTAAAATCTCAGAGATTTCTTAAAATGTTCTTGAATGCTTAACGTGACTGCCAAAGCATTAAAATGTTATTGTTTATAGTGTATATTATAGGATTATCATAAGTGTTTTTGAGGTACTTGCATGTAGTTAAGAACATGACACACAAATATTACAGGCCAGGGGTTTATTACTTAATGATAACACTGATAAAGCAATAAAAGAAAATCAAAGTAGAACAACGAGACCAACTTATATAGCCAGCAAAAGGAAAACCACAGAAACAAACAGTTACGTTAGATAATAAACTATTCATTTTTCTATGTGATAGCATGTGTTGTACTCTTAAATTCTCAAAAGCATTTATAATTTAAATGTTAATAGCCAAAATGACTTCAAACGATACACAGTAAACTTTTCACTATATTTCTGTATTTTAAATAATTTATTTTAATATTTTTTTCAATCTCTACAACTCCAGATAGAATATTTACAAATCTTCCTCCCTTCTGAGGTTTAATCAGAAATAGCTCAACCTTCCAGTTTGTGTACCACAAACACGGCAGAAGGCCTTGACCAAACATAGTTCCTATGGGAGAGGAGCTGTCTCGGTGTCAGCTGTGATGCTTTGTTGACAGGTTGCTATCAGGGCTCACTCCTTTCAATGAGGTATTTACTACAAGGTAAACACTGTACTTTTCTGATTTCATACAAAGTACACACATACAGGGAGTGTTTTTAATTGAAAACCTAGAAGTTTAAAATCATATTGAAAATTGAGACTAGGAAATTAATTAAAATAACTTCTTTGATTGTTTTCCTAATTTTATCAAAAGTATTAGATATGCACTGATCATTTCTCTCTAACAAATATGTTACTGCTTCCTGCTCTAATCCTAGTCTTAGAGGTACACCTTGCCCCCTTACCTGCAATCTTCATATCCTCAGCTTTTTGTTGTTGTTACTAACTTTCCCTTGATAGTCCAGATGGCCTGCAATTCATTATAAAACCCCAGAAAGCCTCCAAATCATAGCAGTAATCTTGTATTAGTAACCCAAGTGTAGTGAAGGCAGACATGAACAACCATGCCTGACCATAGACATCATGATGGATGTTATGCATGGTTGATATTGAAATCAAACCCAAGACTTTTTAAATGTTAGGCAAGTACTCTACCAATAAGCTACATCTGCATACTCTTATATATAATTAAATTTTAAGTGCAAGAACAGATACAACATAGACATTCCATAAACAACATTATAAATTCCACAGATTCCACAGAATACCTCATTATTATGGAGTTGTGAAATAATACATAAAATCTCATAATAAACTTATATAAGCAAACATTTGGTTATTGGATTATATAATGTGTTCTGACTTAAATTTTGATTAAAATATATGTTAAATGAATTTCTTCTATGCCATTTGCTCCTTTGTATTTTATATTTTTTATTTTAAGTATATGAGTATTTGCCTTATCTGTATGTATGTATACATTGTTCATGTACTGTCATGACAAGAAACTTTCAGATTGCTTAGAACTGGAGTCAAAATTAGTTGTTATTCTCAATGTGGGTGCTATGAAATGAGATCAAGTTCTGTGAAATGGCAGCCAATGCCCTTAAGATTTGAGTCATCTCTCCAGCCCCTAATTTTCTCATTTTTGTTGTTTGTTTATTTGAAATACAGTCAAACTCATTATGTTCTAAGTAGTCCATGAACACTCTATTCTCCTATCATAGGCATTTCCTAATTTTATTGTTGTTTTTATACTTACTATTCAATATACAGTGCTATATTAAAAGTACAGTCATTGTCCTAAAAAGCACATGTAAGTACATTTCAAGGATGATAATATTCTACCTCAAAAATAATTAAGACGACTTGTATTCATTAAACATATGTTTTTTGTCTTATGTATATGTGTGACATGCATATATGAGCAGGTATGCATCCATATGTGATCATGTGTATGTAAAGGACCAAAGCCAATTTCAGGATTCTCCCTCCATTGATCTCCACCTTACTTACTGAGACAGGGTCTCTACGGTGAACAGAGAGATCACAGATATAACTAGTCTGCTAGGCAGCTTCCTCCAAGTGTCCTTCTTGTCTATGCCTACAGAGCACTGGAATTACAGGCACATTCCATATGCACCTTGCATTTAAATTGAGTTCTGAGAATCTCATCTCTGGTCTTCATGATTGTTACCTCTGCTATAAGTGCTTTAAACACTGAGACTTCTCCCATTTCTAAATATGTGAAATTTAGCAGGTAGGAGAATGAAAGAAAAAGAATAAGGTTTAAAATGTTTGCATGGGGCAGATTGAAAAGAAGTTCGTAATATTATAGGAACAGAAAATGTGGTTAATTTACACAATGAAATATCATTCAGAGATGAAGGAAATGAATTGTGAAATTTCACGTAAATGGTACTAGAGACATTCATCCTGTGTGAGGTAACAAACACACTGAAAAGTACCAATATTTCATGTAAATTTTCCCTTATATATAGTTATTAGCTTTTAAGCTCTAGATATGTATGTTTTAATTAGAATAACCACAAAGGTTAGTCACCAAGGATGGGGACCCTGGGGAGGAAGAAATCATCTAGAGAATGGGAATCAAAATACAGTGTTTTGATTAGAAAAAGGGAAAACTAGAATAGGATGATTGAATGCAGAGGGATAGGGTAGTGCAGAGGAAAGAGAACTGTGGGAAAGACAAAAAATACTTAAAGCCTTTTCAAAGATTGCTTGGTGACCTAATACTGTAGAAGCTTCCCCAAATCTGTACATGTAAAAGAAATTCAAATAAAGATACCAGTTAATGGAGGAAATAATGTCTGAAACTTACAAAAGCCAAGTAAATTCCCAGTGACAGAAGTGGGTTAAATTTTGTTGAGTCACTGCCCAAAGGGTTCCCAAGGATCCCCCAAACATAACAGACTATTTCCAAGGCTATCTGCACCCTGATCACAAGGCTCTATTAAACATGGAGAAGTTGGAAGTTTCACCCCCGCTGACAAGTGTTCATCATACTGGGTAGTACTCTGTACACTTCCAGAAGAGAAAGATAATAATATCACTCAGCTATAAACTCTGACTTATAACACCTACATATTAGCAAGAAATACTGGTACATTGATGAAATAAATGTTTGAGGAATAAACAATCACATTTTGATTAGATTTAATGCACACTCCATATATAAGATGGAACCCATACCTGACACTGCTAAAATGTATAGGAACCTGAGATAAGTTAGGCCATGTGTCTATGGTAAAATCTACTACCATTTTTATGCTAAAGAAACATAGTAATAAAATGACTCCTAATGACATATTTCTATAACCATAGATCAATGTCTTACTCAATGTACATCAAGAAGTTTCTTCTTGTAGTAGTTGATATTTACCAAAGGGAACAACAATTGGATGATATGCAGAGAGTGAAAGACTTGGGAGCACTCAGTCCCAAATGGGATGTCTTGGTCAAAGTCCTTCCCTCAAGGTTCAGAGATTTTTTGCATACAGAGGCAGAAGGATTATAAGGGACAGTGGTGGTGAATGAAACCACTTTCAGACACAAGACTACTACATATATGAACTCATAGAGATTATAATGACTTAATAAGACCCACATATGTTTAAATCAGAAAAATTCCCAACCTTGAGAACGAAAAAATGGACAGAGTCCCACTCCTAACCAAAAAGGAGTTATTTACAACTGATACCTGTTAGGAAACAAGTTTGTCTTCAATGGAGTGTCAAAGTATGACAACCATCCCCCAGGTTAGGACTTATGACCAGGAGTAGATGCCCTAAATAATATAGACTCCATGTGTTGGGTTTTGGGTTTTTTTTTTTTTTGGCATTTTTGTTGTTATTTTTTTCTTTTTTGTTAGATTATTGGGTTTTTTTGTTTTTTTTTTTGTTTTTTTTTGGTTTGTGTGTTTTGTTTTTCAGTTTTTATTTTTTATTTTTTTTTTTAGAGAAAGAACATTACATATGTTGGTTTGAAAGGAGGATCTGTAAGGAGTTTGGAGAAAGGCAAAACATCACCAAAATATATTGTATAAAAAATAAAATAAAAATATTATGGAGAACAATATACGTAGGAAGTGACAGGAATGTCATGAGATATGGAAATTAAATCTCCAGTTTACAGTAGCTGACGATTATCACAAAGCACAGCAACATTCAACCCTTGTTAGAAATTTGGATTGTAGGTTTTTCCGCAATGTTCTTTCTGTTGTCTTGATTAGTTTCTGTAAATATCCATTTAAAAAGCACAAAAACTGATAACAGAGTAATTTATCAAAATATTACTTTCCTGTTTTGAGAATTTATCTCAATGAGAATTTCTATAGAATTACACCACTGAAAAATTACAGGTAGAAAAACATTAGTCTTTTACACACAATTTAAGATGTCCCTCCTTTACAAAAAAGAAAGGGATAAAGAAGGGAGGAAAAGAATCAAACTAGTGAGCTTGGCTCCAATCCATTCGTGGGAAGTAATGACATTAGATTGTTATCACAGTTCTTTTATCTGAGTTAAATGAGGTGAGCCTGACTGAACAAAAAAGTGTGTGTTCCTTAATAGGCCATGACTGGGAAGCTGCTGAACTGCCTGCTGCCTTAACAGAGCTGTGTGTGTGTGTGTGTGTGTGTGTGTGTGTGTGTGTGTGTATGTGTTTTAAATGTCATTATCCAATATTGGATGCCTCTTGCTGCAGTCTGGAGATGCCAGTTGGAACTAATTTGCTGTATCAGTTTTATGGACTTGGCTGACTGATTAAATGTGTTATACCACAACAGAAAGTTTTCGGATTCATCTATTTGACTTTCTACAATATTACTCCACTGCTAGATTTTCTATTTAAATAACCATGGAAAAGACTATGTAAAATTTCTAAACTACTTGTTCTGTGGGGTCTATTGTGTTCTAAGTTTCTGAGTATTTGAAGCATTTAACCAAAGTTTGTTATTCATAATGCAAATATAATAATAGTGTTTATCAATTCTCCTGAGGGATCCCATGTTCTCTTTCACACTTTAGTACTTCATTACTTGATTGACTAATTTAGACAAAGTATTGTATCTTTCATCATCCCTGTAAAATAATTCTTAATAAGATATAAAGAAGAGACTAAAATATGTACAACAAAAAATTAACCAGAATTTAACAAACGGGGACTGACATTGCATGCAAATTTACAGTGAGACATCATAATATAGGGAATGGAATGATAATGTAAATGGCTGACATACCAAAATACAACTGAGAAAGTATTTCTGTGGGAGAAATCTGAGATTCTCTAAATACATAATCTCCATATACAAGACCAAAGCTCTCTTTCCAATGTGTGAGTTTTGAATGAGCTCTAAGTGTTTAGAACTTAGATCCTTCAAGTACGAACAGGGCAAATATGATCTTAGTGTTGAATGTTTGTGAGTGAAAATGGAATCAATCCTCATGAAGTGACATCAAATCTTTACACTGGAGGACCCATTCTAGTTTCCTCGCAGCTCTGACAGATGTGCCTTACCAAATATTACTTTGCTGTGACTTTAAGAAAAAGGAGGGATCTATGGGTATCGGACAGAGAGTGGTCTTTCTGGGCTAATGGCTTATGAATACTTTTTTCTATTAAGTTTACTTAAACAATCCCAAACCCAATACATTTGGAAAATCATTGCTAACGGTTCCAATGTCCCTGGGATAATCAGATACTAAACACTAATGGCAAAACCATAGGCAGAAGTGAAATTTTCTCAACAGCAGTATTAAGCACATTGATTATTTTTTTTCTCTTTGTGAACAAGATAATTTAGATAATTTCTGATGAAATTTTGGGAAATATCAACAAGACTAAAAATGAATAAGTTCAGGATTTTTGGAGGGGTCAGGGTAAAAGATTGTTTTAAAGGAATCATTTACATTTATTTTAATAAAAGAGTTTGGAAAATACACTAATCTCATATTTTCTAGAAAAATCATTTCTCAATTGATTTTGTTTTGTCTTTCTATTTTTTTAATACACAATTTTCTAGCCTATGGCCATAGAATCATGATAGCTGTGAGCTTTCTGTAAAAAAACCCAGCCACTTTTAATACTGCTTGAGATACTGCCACGTGCATAAAGATTCCATTTTAGGATTGTGATTCTGGTTCAGATAAATAGGCACAGAATATTACCTCTGCAATTTCAGGTTTACAAGAGAGTGTGTAATTCATGGCCAGATATCTGATTTTGAATTCTGATACTAGGAGAATGTAGCCATTTTAATCAGTTCACCTTAGCTCATAACATTTTCTGTCATTTTTCCCATCTTACATGGAATTCTACACATCTTATGGTTAAGTATTGAGGTTTATTTTAATGCTTTTGCTTAACCTATGCCTTAAGCTATCCAATTTTTTTAAATACCAGACACAAAGGGACAAATTTAGATACATCGGAAACTAATGTGATCAGCTGTAATGTGGTGATACCACTTGTTTGGTAAATAGTGCTTCCTACAGAAAGTACTAACAGGAGACATTTTGCAAACCGAATGATTTATTCTTTTTTTTTAATTTTATATGTACAAGTGTTTGCCTGCATGTATATATGTGTGCCAAGAGTTTTTCATATCCTAAAAAGATACTATCGTGATAAATAAATTAAACTAAAGCAAGGATGGCTTTCTTGATGCCAAAAAGTGCTACTAAGTTCCTGAGGGGACAAACATCAACAGTCTTCTCAGTTCTGGACAGTGTGTGCCATACAACCCAGCTGCCAGGTAAGATAGAAGGAATGGTACAGTATTGACAAGATGCAATATGGTGTTTTGATTGGATTTGGGGCCCACTCCATAAGAGGAAATTCATACTGAGTACTATAAATCTACTCAAAAGCTCCTAGACTTGAGAGGTCACAGGTCCTGTGGGGGTAGCTCCATCTGTTGTTTAGCTAAATGGACTTTATATCCCTCAACTGGTCAAATTCCCTTCTAAATTTTTCAGTTTGTATTTGAGGCAAATTATTTGTGCTGTTCTCAGTCTTGGACACAGAGCTGTCTATTTTTTAAATTTGTTTGTTTTCTTTTTTTCTTTGACAGTAGATGGTAGTTACTGCAGAGACTCATGACTGGCCAATGTCCTGAGAATAAATTAGCACTCAAGAGAACATCTGTATTTCTCCCTCCAAGATGCATGGAACATAGTGAAGAAGAAGAAGAAGAAGAAGAAGAAGAAGAAGAAGAAGAAGAAGAAGAAGAAGAAGAAGAAGAAGAAGAAGAAGAAGAAGAAGAAGAAGAAGGAGAAAGATTGTAAGAGCTGGAGAGGGTTGCTCTAGAATGTTCTGTGTTCTAGGTATGATGGGTCATTGAACTCACTCACTCCCTCACAATAGTTCAGTATTGGCAGAATGTTTTGCTCTATCAGGCCCATCTACGTTTTGTGGAAATGGAGTTCAGGAAGCTTCTTTCTGAGGACGTATTAACAGTTAATGGTAATTTGGAGAGCATAAGACCTTTTATTCTGTGACATAGCCATTGGTAATTTGTCTATGATCAGATAAATAATCCCGCACCCAGGCTCCTGCAAGCAAACCCTAATTACATTTAGTGAGTCACACACAACTAGAGAGGGCAACAGGGGTGAATACGATTTGTGTGTGTGTGTGTGTGTGTGTGTGTGTGTGTGTGTGTGTGAAGCTGTCAATAAAAATATCTTAAGATTAAGGGAGCCCTGACAACCCCACTGAAATGATTTTACAGTGTTGATTACCTATATTACAGCAGTAACTGAATTGTTCAATATTGAAAGAGTCTACTGAGTATTTGAATCTATCTAAGGTTTCAAGATAAGACTTTTATGTAGAACATGAATCTTAGTAAAGGAAGAATATATTTTGATTTACAAAAATGATATCAACATTTTATTTACTATTTATTAATTTTATTTATTTATTTAATTAATTAATGTATTAATTTTACTGTGTGTTATTGATTTGTTAAAATTTTCATCAAAAATTAAAATAAGATTTTTTTCAATTCCAAGGGTAGATACTTGACAAAATGGTGTATAAATTACACCTTTAAATGAATTTATATATAGGGTACTTTGATTTTTCTTCTTAGCATTCTTCTTCTATAGATGATCAGGAATAATGGCCTCAGTCTGTGAGTATGAATACTTTTTCCTATGTTGTCCTACATTCCATACTAACTCTCCTCCCCAGGAAGACATCTTCATAAAATGGATTTTCTTTCCTCTCATTCTTCTTCTTCTTTGTTAAGAATTTAACAATGAGTATCTCAGTGGGAATTTAGAAGGATGAATGAATATATGAAATATGTACATAACTCTAATACATCCGAGAAAAATATCCTAAATGCAAGATGACAATTACAATTTTGGGTAAATATGTGGCCTATTGATGGTCACAGTGACATATTTATGTTTAGCTGATTTTTCCAAAGTATTTGGGAAACTGAATTAAATATTGTGAAAGTTTTCTGACTGATTAAGACTCAATGTGTGCCTGCAAATTTCATGATATCATTGTTTTTAACTGCTGAGTAATACTCCATTTTATATATGTACTACATTTTCTTTATTCATTCTTCGGTTGAGGGGCATCTAGGTTGTTTCCATGTTCTGGATATTACAAATAATGCTGCTATAAACATAGTTGAACAAGTTTCTTTGTGATATGATTGAGCATTCCTTGGTTATATGCCCAGGAGTGGTATCATTGGGTCTTGAGTTAGATTGATTCTCAATTTTCTGAGAAGTCACCATACTGACTTCCAGAGTGACTGTACAAGTTTGCATTAGAAAATATCATCCTGAATGAGGTCACCCAGACTCAGAAAAACAAACATGGTATGTACTCACTCATAAATGGATACTAGATGTAAAGCAAAGGCAGCCAGACTACAACCCACAGCTCCAGAGAGACTAGCTCACAAAGAGGACCCTAAGAGGAACACATGGATCGCTCTGGGAAGGGAAAGTAGATGAGATCTCCATGAGTAAACTGGGGGGGAAGAGGGGACAATGGAGGGTAGAGGATGAGGTTGAGAACATAAGGGAATATGATGGTTGAGCTGGAACAGGGCGAGTGGAAAGAGCAATGAAAGAGATAACTTAATAGAGGGAGACATCCTGGGGAGAGGGAGAAACTTTGTGCTAGGGAAGTTCCCAGGAATCCACAAGAATGACCCTAGCTTAGACTACTAGCAGTTGTGGAGAGGGTGCCTGAGCTGGTTTATCCTGGTAATTAGATCAGTAAATACCCTGTCATCGTAGATGCTTCATCTAGCAACTGATGGAAGCAGATGGAGAGATCCACAGCCAAGTACCAGGCCAAGCTCCAGGAGTCCAGTCAAAGAGAAAGAAGAGGGAATCTATGAACAAGGGGCATCCAGATTATGATGGGGAAATTTACAGAGACAACCAAACCAAGCTAATGTGACCTCATGAACTTTAGACCAACAGCAGTGGAGCCTGCATGGGACTGGACTAAGCTCTCTGCATAATCCAGATAGTTATGTAGCTTAATCTGCTTAAGGAGCATGCAGATGTAACCAACCGTCTTATAAATAAGAAACACAGAACCAATGCAAAGAAGAAAGCCAAGAGGTCAGAGCTAAGAGCTAAAACCTTACCCTTCCTCCTGCAGTGGTCCTACCTCTCCGAAGGAGCCGCTACTTCCTGTTTAAAGTCTTTATATAGTCTCTGTTCTGCCTTCTCATTGGTTGTAAACCCAACCACAGGACTGCCTCATCACGGCCTGTCTGTATAGACCTCCAGGTGTTCTGTGGTTGGTATTGAGATTAAAGGCATGTGTATCCAATGCTGGCGGTATTCCTGAACATACAGAGACTTACCTAGCTTTGTCTACCAAGTGCTGTGATCACAAGCATACACCACCACTGCCCTGCTTTCCTATGGCTTGCTAATAGCTCTGACCCCCAGGCAACTTTATTTATTAACATACAATTAACATTTTGGTACAAAAGAAAAATATCACCATAGGAGCCCCCTGGAAGTAGAATCAGGATCCATTCCTCATGCATGAACTGGCTTTTTGGAGCCCATTACCTATGGTGCAACACATTGCACAGCCTTGATGCAGGGGAGGAGCTTGGAACTGCCTCACTTTAATGTACCAGGCTCTGCTGACTCCCCATGGGAGGACTTACCTTTTCAGAGAAGGGAATGGTGGACAGATTGTCGGCGGGAGGCTGGGGGGAGGCAGGATGAGGGAAGAGAGGGTGATTTGTTATTGGTATGTAAAATGAATAAAAAATTTCTTAATAATAAAAAAAGAAAAAGAAATAGGGGATATTGGAATGGTAGGATGAAAGGGTAGATTGTTGGATCTACTTTAAATAATAAGGTAGATTATTGAATCTACTATAAACTAAGAGACAACTATTGATCTCAAATATTTTGTATTTGAAGGACTTTTGTATATTGATACAAATTTAACGTAATTTTTGTTATAACACATTGTGTATATGTATTTTTATTTTTATTTAAAGGATTTGCGTATATTGATATAAATTTTAAGTTGTTTCTGTTATAATGTATATGTGTTCCTACTCCAGTCTTTTTTATATATTGATGCAAATTTAAGGTTGTTTTGTTGCTCCATATTGTATACATGTTTTGTTTATGGTATTGTATCTATGCAGTTCATTTAAAAATGTAAGGCAAAGTTCAGGTTTTTGAAAGCTACTATTATAAACTATATAGGTTTATCAAGAAAAATGGGTCAGTAGTTATGTACAACAATCAAAATTATAGATATGTTAGGTATGTTTTATAGGTTAAATAGGGATATTTTAGATAGATGGTCTTCAAATGTGTCAAAGATGTATAGAATATGGTGTTTAAAATGTTTTGTTAATTTAGAGTTTTTGATGACAATGAGACACATCTGTTCCTGGCAGCACCAATTTACTTCAGAGAAAATGATTGGCATTGAAGAAACTCCTTATGGAGTTTGATTTTATTGTGACAAGTTCAGCCAGTGGGCAAAGAAACTTTTTCCTTTGACTGCTGACAATATGCTGTGCAGATTGGACATTCAGGACACACAGAAAAAAGAACTGTGGAACTTTGACAAAACAAGACAGAACAGTCTTTCAAAATTCCTGCTTCACAGAAGAGTCTGTCAGATATTCTGCAGGATACAGAGAAAACAGACTGCTGAACTTTGCCAAAACAAGGCAGGATAGACTCAAAATCCCTTCCTCACAGAGGAGTCTGTCAGGAATTCTGCAGAACACAGAGAAAAGTGACTGATGAATTTTGCCAATACAAGGTAGGACAGTCCTTCAAATTTCCTGCTTCACTTGAGAAGTCTACCTGATATTCTCGGCCTATAGGTTGAAGATGGATGCTCCAATGTTGCAGAAGGATTTTATGGTGACTGTCCAGACAGTCAGATGTCTCTGTCATTGATAGAGTTTTGGAAGTTGTTTGAAATGCACTTTTTGTTTACTCAAATAATATTATCCTGCTGATATCTTTGATAGAGTTGAAGACTACATAGTTTTAGTTGCAGTTTTCCTTAGTAGGATAGAAAGTAAATTAGGTATAAAACTTTAGATTCACTAAGATAGGATATATAATGGAGTATTTTCTTTCAATTTGCCAGACAGAAATGAATTGAAATTCACTACATTGTGAAGTTAGCCTTTACTTGATAATTGTTGTTTCTGTATACAACCTTACTATGTTAAGGTTAAAATCTTTCATTTTTGTTAAGACAAAAAGGGGAAAATGTTGTAGAATTTTTTTTTTGAGACAGGGTTTCTCTGTGTAGCTTTGAGCCTTTCCTGGAACTCACTATGTAGCCCAGGCTGACCTGGAACTTACAGAGATCTGCCTGTCTCTGCCTCCCGAGTGCTGGGATTAAAGGCATGCACCACCACCATCTGGCAAGAATATTATTTTAAGGTGTGTTACTTTTGTTTATGCTCTGGAACATTTCTTTAATGATGCAAAGATGTTTTACCTTTGTTTGATAAAATTCACCTGCGGTCAGGAGGCTATGTTAGCAACCAGTTGACAGGAAGTGGTAGGGAGGAGCCAGGTGGAGAAGGGCTTTTAAGCCTGAGCAATGAGAAGCATGAGGGCTTTTTCCAAGGAGATGCTAGCAAGGAGAGGAAGTGAGTGACTCTCTATTCAGCCTTTCTGAGGAGCAGAACTACACTGCAGAAAATATAAAATAAAATAAAATAAAATAAAATAAAATAAAATAAAATAAAATAAAATAAAATAAAATAAAATTCAGCTGAAATACTTGTATTTCTAGTTTGGGTTTAGAGATGAAACTGCCCATGAAATGATGTATGAATAGACACACAAGTAACAGATTTTTATATATACTTCTTGCAATCTTACTAAACAAGTTTCAATAGCTACTACAGAGTGTGTAGCTCACCTTCAGATGAAGTTCTTGTTTGACTAAATATCATGTACTGACTTACCCACTGACCATACTCAGACTAGTAATTTTCTTGTAAGTTTTGGATTATCCTCTAATAACTTGATGTCCTTCTGTTCTTTGTATCTTGTATACAGTATAAGACACAAACTCTTTAGTCTCTGTAAAAGATAAAACATTGTTGTAGTAAAAAAAAAAAAAGACTCAATATGGGATACTAAGCTTCAGCCTCCAGACCACTTTGTCTTACACAGGATTATTTTATAGTTTTACATTTCTTACTGAAGTTCACTAAGTCAAATGTTCTATTTTCTTCCTGTTGTTTTCTCCCTCAAATGTTCTAGCTTGAACTGTTTAAGAAGCCTTCTGGCAATGGGATCAGGATCTGTCCCTGGTGCATGAACAAGCTTTTTGGAGTCTAGTGTCTATGGTGGGATACCTTAAACAGCCTTGGTTCAGGGGAAGGGGCTTGGACCTGCCTCAGTTGAATGTACCAGGCTCTGCTGACTCCCCATGGGAGTCCTTGCCTCAGAGGATGTGGGAATTAGTGGTGGATTGGTTGAAAGGCTGGGGTGTGAGAGGAGGGAGGAGAGGGAGGACCTGTGGTTGGTGTATAAAATGAATAGAAAATTTCTTAATAATAAAAAAGAAAAGAATTTTTTTATTTTCTGGTTTTCATTTGCTTTTGTCTAAACACTTATAATAGAGAACATTTTTAAAAGTTTTGTTTAATCCAGAGATTTATGAGGCCTAATTGATATCAGTGAGGATTCTGATATGACCTATAACATGATACCTGATTTTACAAAAGGTTGTCTCTCTACATAAAATGTTGAAAAAGCCAATGTTTGGATAAGTTAACGATTCAACCTACAAAACAGTTCTCAGGATCCTGTTTTCTTTTCTTTTTGTTTTATATCTGAAGATGGGATTTAGGCCATCATATATGCTAGGCAATCATTTTATCATCGAGCCATAACTTTACCACTTTGTTACTTTAGATTCCAAGGCCACATCACTTATTTACTCAGGCTGACTTTAACTTACTCAGAGGCCTACGTAGGTCTTAAACCGCCAATTTCTTTCCTCGGCTTCCACATGTTAGCTATATTTTGGGGTCATAAAGAACAAGATCAACATTCTAAATGAAGTGTCTGGACACAGCATTTCTCTTGGTCTAGAGGGTGAAGTCTTTAGTTTTACTTTCCTACTAATTGCTAAAGGCCAGCTGGTGGACAAGATTAATATTGCTTTTTACTGTCAAGAACAGTTGAGGATCTGGTACTCAGTGGTCAACTGGGCTTGAGAGGAACCTGTGGATCCTCCAGCCCTTCTTTTACCAGTTTCCCCTCTATGGGTAGATAAGTCAAAGGCACACTGCCTGTGAAATTTCTGCCTATCCAGGGCAGGAAAGGTTAGACACAGGAGTTGCCCACCCCTCCAACTCCCTATTTGGGGGATGTCTTTCATGTGCTTTTTTCTCTGCATTTTTTTCCTTTTTTCTTTAGAGCTCTTTTTTACATTGGTCATTTATTAATCCTGTTTTGTATTGTGCGTGATTCCCCTTCGTGGAAATTCCTAACACTCGAGTTATATGTAAAAGGCACGTCCTAAACCCAAAGATGGCCTGACGACCATAGCATTTCTTACTGTTGTTTGTGTATAGAGTAATTCCTAGTCATAGAGGTAACTTCCTTGAGCCTGCCCTCGGCTGAACCATTCAGGTACTTTTAATGTTTTCTCATTTTTTTCTATTGTTGATGATATCTTTTGATTATTAACATATCAATATGTTTCTTTCTTTCAGCTTTTTTTTCTCTTTTAACCTAAGAAAAACACTAATTTTTCAGGAATATGAGAAAATTATTTTAAGAATATTTTATAAATTTATATCACTTTACATTTTAAAGTTGCATCCTTTGTCTCGCAGCTAATATATAACAAAAAGGGAACTATAATTAGGATTAATGAGAGGTACTTTAATCACTCTACTTATTTTAATTTATAGAATAGTGTACTATTTAATTTATAGATCTATAAGCAAAAGATTTATATACATGTAGTGTACCTTCATATAGATCATCCTTTTATAAAAAAAAGTTTCCCTAATCAATACAAACTTTTAAGTTCATACCTACACATTAAAATAGCATTAACAATAAATATTGAATTGAAATTCTAGGAATAAACATATAAATGACGCTTTTTTCTTATGAAATTAGTAACCCAACACAAAATTTTATTCCTTTTACTCATACATTGTTTCCTAAGAAGTTAAAATTTTCCTTAAGCTCTCTATATCGTATCATAGCTTTTCTACCCAATGAATGGATTAACATTTCTATCTTTTTGTGTAACATTATTGCTTCTCAGGGGGAGAAAGAGAGGATTCTTCATGTCAAATATGTGTTTAGTATTGTAGTCCTACAGGGAAATTCCTAGGCTTAGAACAACTATATCCAAAGTAAGCAGAACAGACAAAAGAATGAAATCTGGATATTAGAAATGAAGAGCAAACCACCGGTTCTGAAAGAGCATTGCAGCACTCCAGAAATTCACTGGAAAGTTTACTTATGAAAGTTAGAGTCTTAGCTTTCTTTCTACTGCTCTGATAAACACAGTGACCAAAAACAATCTGGGAAGGAAAAAACTTTTCACATCTTACAGACTAGAGTCCATCATCAAGGGTAACCAAGGCAGAAACTCAAACAGGAATCTGGAGATAGGAACTAAAGAAGCCACAGAGCCATGGAGAGCCACTGCTTACTGTTGTTGCCCATGGCTTACTCTATTTCCTTTTTATGCATTCCAAGATCACCTGCCCATGAATGGCTCTGTCCATTGTGGGCTAAGTAATTCCACATCTATTACTGATCAAGAAAAGGCCAAAAATGTTGCCCACAGGACAATATGGAGGCACTCAACTGATATTCTTTCTTCCCACATGACCCTAGTTTGTGTCAAACTGACAAAAACAAGACAAAACGAAAAAACTAATCAGGGTAACAGTTCATATCATTTAATTGTGGTGGTATTGTGTTCCCCAAAATATTGTGTACCTTAATAAACTTATCTGGGGTCAGAGACGGAACAGCTACAATATTAAACAGAGGTTAGGCAGTGGTAGCACACGCCTTTAATCCTAGCATTCCAGAGACAGAAATCCCTCTGGATCGCTGTGAGTTCAAGGCCACATTGGAAACGGCCAGGCGCGGTGACCAACACCTTTAATCCCAGGGAGTGGTGGTAGAAAGCAGAAAGGTATATAAAGCGTGAGGACCAGAAACTAGAAGCATTTGGCCTGGAGAGGCATTTGGCCTGGAGAAGCATTTGGCCTGGTTAAGCATTCAGGCTTCTAGCAGCAGTTCAGCTGAGACCCATTCTGGATGAGGACTCAGAGGCCTCCAGTCTGAGGAAACAAGACCAGCAGAGAATCCGGTGAGGTGAGGAAGCTGTGGCTTGATCTGTCTCTCTGACCTTCCAGTGTTCGCCCCAATAACTGGCCTCAGGTTTGTTTTATTAATAAGAACTGTTAAGATTCCTGCTACATTTAATCATGCATATTTCTGAGTTAATTTATCTGGAAATAGAAATAAAGCATTCTAAGAGGCACACTCTTTCTATATTTACAAAGGAAGACAAGAGAGAATCTACATCAATGTAGAGTGCTGGAACCTCACAGGTGGGCTATTTTGAATGCTATGTACATTGTTTCAGTTTTTAGAGACTTATCCTTTCAAGGTCTTCTTTTAGCATTTGATTAGACAAGAATCCAAAAGTTTAAATTCTGATTAACTGCTCACAAATGAGATAGAAGAAAAATAGACAATGCTTTGTAATTTATACCTACATTAGCAATGAATATTAACAAATTAGACATGCCATTTTTATTCACATAAATAAAAAATGATTTAAATAATTAATAATACTGAGGATAACTTAAAGGAAAGAATACTAATTTTTACTAACTATAACATTTTGACATAAAATGTAGCAAGATTTCTATTAATTTTCACCTTAATATTATGCTCAGATGTAACGTTAAAATAATGTCATAATAGTTAATTCCTTTTGCATTACATATGCAATTAATAATAGCAATATTTCTCTCATTAGCACCACATTGATATAATTTTACATACATTACCATACTCATTAAATTAACTTGAATATTTAACTAATAGATGTGCTGTGGATATATAAATTTTACCTTCATCAGAGAGCACAATTCTACATGTATAAAAAGTTTATTTAGATTTATTCACTGTAAACAACATAAATAAAACTAATTACCTATGCTCATTTGGAAAAGACTGGCCTTGACTGCATAAGTACAGTGGGAATAACCGCAGTACTAATTGTCAACAATTAATTAACTTTAATCTGCTGGTTTCTTACTCTTTTTCAAATCCATGGCCTCTTTTTTATTAACTGTTTTCACACACATACATATATATGTATATATATGCATATAATAAAATTCATATAATATGCATGTAATATATGCATATAATACACACACATATATATACATACATACATATAATGTTTCTAAATGCTTTAGTACAACCGGTTCAGTCTGTATACTGCTACTTACATAGTTACTTTTATATGTGCTTTCAGCGATAATCACTTGATATTGGTAAACAAATTGGTGTGCTTTTCCTGGAAATATTTCCTTAAAATTGGAGTAACAATTTTTAAAATGTGAGAACGATATCGGCTAATGCATATACTAATTAGCTCAATTTAGTCATTAACCAATGTGAACACGTTCTTATTTCAAAATAGCATATTGTTGTATGCTATTTATATATTATACCCAAATAAATATATATAATTTTCTGTTAAAAATTAATTAAATGGGGCTTCTGAGATCAGCAGTTAGGAGTACTTGCTGCTCTTACAGATGACCCACATAAAATAAGAATAAATAAGTGTTTAAAAAGTAAATTTAAGAATCCCGGTCTGGAAAAAAAAATAAAACCAGTCAATAAAACCAAAAAAAAACAAAGAAAATAAAAATTTAAAAATCTTACTAAATTTCTGCATGAAATGTCTGTAAAGGTCTTCTAATTTGTGAGTTACTAGACATGTATACAAATCAAATATTTGTCCATTTTTGTCAAAACAATGGACGTCTTTATTTTGGGGGGGTCAATAAGTTTGGCCTTTGAATATCAGTAGATTTTGAAGATCATATTACTATATGGAAACCATGAGAAACTTTACTTATTTTGACCCATACAAAGAGGAAAGACCATGAGTAAAACAGTTACTCAATTCAGATCTACATTTAACTGATAAAAACAATATTTGAACAATAGATTTCCAGGCCCCAATGAGCATTACTCTGGCATCAGTGGAGGCTGGTTTCACATAGAAATATTTCCACAATTACTTATTGGTAGAACAAGTTGCTTTTCCATTATTTTTCCCACATTTAGTAAACAAATAGAAGTAAGATAACCCAGAAGTCGGTCCTTACTTTCCACTTTATTCAATACAGACTTTTTTGTTGTAAACAACATGCTAGCTGGCCTATAAGGTTCCATGGATGGGATTTCTCTGCTTCCCATCTTGTCATAGGTGCACAGGGGTTAAAACCATAAACTAATTTGGCTGGCTATGACTGTGTTCTCAGGATCGAGATTCAGGTCCTCAATATTCCATCTCCACAACTATATACACTAAGCAATCTGTCTAGTCCTACATTTCTAATTTTATGTCAGTCCGGTATATTCATTACTGGCATATATAATTTTGTAAAAAGGATGTATAGGATGGATAATCACAAGGTTTTTAAAGTAAGAAAAGAGTAAAATAATATCCTACTTTGGATATCTTAAAGCAAAACCATGAAAATTTGGACTTGCATTTTTTTAACTGAATAATATTTATCATAAAATGCATTTTGATCATGATTTCATACAGTGTATTCTGATCATGGTTTTCCCTCTCCTAACTTTTTTCAGATCCTTCAGACCTACTCACTTATCCAACTCTACACACTTTTTTTTGCTTTCTCTTTTGAATATAATCAAATAGGAAAACAAGTTAACTAAAAACAAAGAACAACAAAAAAAAATACAATAAAGAAACACACAGAGAGACACACATACATCATAAAACAAAACACATACAATTGCAAACCTAGAAAGCATGATATTCAAGCAAATCACCAGTAAGACAAAAGATGCCTAAGCAAAGAATTATGAGACAAAATGTCTCAAAAAATACCATTTAGTTCATTTTGTGTTGACAATCTACTGCCGAATATGGGGACCATCTTCAAATATGGTGAATATACTCAAGACTTCTAAAATCTGAACATTGGAACTCTTTGATGACTTAATAATTGGTTTATAAAATTAAAACCTATGTTATTATTATTTTATTATTGAAATCATGGACTTCTTACAAAATTTTCTGCTCATGAAACCTTTATGTCTTCCCCAACTGTTCTATTAGCATTTTTAGAGGAATAGATACAATAGAATAATTACATATTAAATGAGTACATACCAGATTAGCTAACAGGATATGGTCCGAGTAGTTCACAATCAGTTGTCTCACAAAGAGAGGCTGAGAATTCATCAGCTATTTGGTCCCTCAACCTGGATGTCTTAACAATGCAAACTTCATGTTGAGGGTCTGGAGGATTCCTGGAGCACTTCAGTTCTTGGGCTGAAGCTGGAAGGAGCTAGTTCTACTATGAGTGGAGGAATCAGCTTCAGTGACATGGTAGATGAAATTACCAGTCAGCGTGGAAGAACTGAGCAAAAAAATTTAGTTGGTAAAAGCTGTCATTGGTTTTGAGTATTAGTTTTACATTTTATTTAAATCTTGAAAACTTTTTACTTACAAATATTTCTTTACATTTGAAATAATGTTAGCTTCTATATTTTTATCATGATCATAATCTGTTGATTTATAATATATATGTATTTGTTTACCTTCCATAATAATATAACACCTTTGGAAAAATGTGTGAGTATTGTGTATATTGTGTGTCTATAAAATACCTTATACATAACTAAATTTTTATCAAGGTATGTATGCCTGGAGTGATTTCTGTATCCACCAAAAGAAATTAGAGGGAAAATGCTTTCTCCTATATTCACAAGAATAATTTAAAATAATTTTAAGTTTATGGTTATTATATTTCAGATATCCATCTCTATGTCAGTTTTCACATCTTACTTATATGCTTATATGTGAATATAGTCATTATACTAAATTTGAAATTTCTATTTTGATAAATCAAGTAAATTTCAATGGACTACTTCATTATTTTAATGTAAACTATAGTAGTAGTATAATTAATATTACCTGGTTGATTATACTCAATTAGGACAGCAACAAATATTTAAGTATGAAAATTATAAAAATATTTATTTTATGGTTAAACATAATATGTACTTAAAATATTGAAAAAACAGTTTAAGCAAAACGTGACTAGTATAAATGAATTATAGTAAAAATCACAGAATGATGTTGGATGTAGACAAAGTTGTATTTGCAAATTAAATCTACATCTATTTCTGCCACTAGTTAAAAATATTATTTACAATTTATTTTCTTGAAACAATTACCACCATGCAATAGTATTTAATTTTAAAATCTTTTCACTTTAATTAATTTTGCTTCTTCTTTTAAATTATTACTCTGTAGTGTTAGAGTCCATAAAAAGATGATACAGTGTCTTACTTATTAGATTATTTTCCTCATTTAATTAAGTATGGTTCATGTAATGATTATAGTTATTCTTGAGACTTTAAAGCCTTGCATGAACATTTGAGACAGTTATTTTCAAGGAAATAATCAATAACTAGATGTACTATACTTAGCTACCTACAATGAGGACTCAGTGCTACTACTTACATCAGCAATGTCACATATTTTCTTTCTAATGTGTTCTAAAATCTTTTATTTTTTATATTTTTATTTTATAATTAACTTAATTTCACATATCAGCCACGGATTCCCCTGTCTTCCCTCTTCCCCCTCAACCCCCCTCCAATCCACCCCCCATTCCTTCTTCCTCGAAGGCAAGGTTTCCCCTGGGGAGTCAGCCCAGCCTGGTATACCCAGCTGAGGCAAGTCTAGTCCCCTCTGCCCTACACCAAGCCTGAGCAAAGTGTCCCAGCCTAGGCCCTAGTTTCCATAAAGCCAGCTCATGCACCAAGGACTGGTCCCCGTTCCACTGCCTGGGGTCCTCCCAAACAGTTCAAGCTAATCAACTGTCCCACTTATCCAGAGGGCCTGGTCCAGTTCCATGGGAGCTCCTCAAACACTGGTTCACAATTCGTGCGTTTCCACTAGTCTGGCTATTTGTCCCTGTGCTTTTTCCAATCATGGTCTCAATATCTCACGTTCATACAATCCCTCCTCTCTCTCTCTAGCCCCCCCTCTCTCTTTCTCTCTCTCTCATACTACTAGAGCTCCACCTGGGGCTCAGCCATGGATCTCTGCATCCCCTTCCATCAGACACTGAATGAGAGTTCTACCATGACAGTTAGGGTATTTGGCCATCCAATCACCAGAGCAGGGCAGCTCAGGCACTCTCTCGACCATTGCTAGTAGTATGTTGTTTAACCCTTGAAAGGTAAAGCAAATTGTTATATAGATGAAAATAATACTCAATATTGTAAGTATTTGCTTCTATATGTTAAAATAAGTAAAAATATAAGTATTTGCTTATATGTGTTAAAATGAGTTAGTGTCATTCATATTCAAGCCATAAGGTCATGTACTCAGACTTCTGATAACTATCAACATGAGTGGAAGCATCGCATTTTATGTAGGAAAAATCTGAGTTAGAAAGATTAGGGACTATAAGCTTGCATAATATTGGTTTCTGTATGTGTCATTTTATGATAACTACTTTTACCTGTTACCCGGAAGATGGTTACTTGACACACTAAAACACATCCTACTTACACAACTAATTTATTGAACTTTAATTATTATACCTTCATAGTTGTTTTATTAAATGAAATGAATTTGACTTATAAAAGGGACAGGCAATTATGATTTTTACTTTTATTGTTCTGAAAGGTCCATAATTTCAAAAAAAAATAAGTGGTGATTTATGAAAAGTAAAAATACATTGGGCGTTTACTTTAGGTCTAAAACTTTTTACAAAGTAGAATTTTGTAAACACAGCCAAAGATTGTGAAATAAGGATTTCTAAGAGGACAGTGATTACTGTCTAGTATTACAGAATGTAACAATACATACATTCTGACTAAATGAAGGTTGGTTAATACAATGTCTTTGTTAAAAGCATTTTAAACTTCAGTTATACTCAATCTCAATATTAAATTCCATGGTTCCTTCTTTATAATCCACCCCAGCCTCTTTTAATATTCCTGTTATTGAAGTTTTAAAGTATGATTTTTTTTATTTTTGTTTAGGAAAATCCAGCTTAATCTGGGATGCTTAACAGAAATTACCTGAGTCTCTGTTATTTTATTCAGTCAGTAGTGCACTGATAAAATATTGCATCAAGATGTGTTCCTGAAAGCAAACTGAAAAGTCCAGTTCATAACCCTTCTAGTCACCAGTAACATGCATCTTATGTTGCTAAACTGAATAGCATGGCTGCTTCCTCTTATGAGAAATAGTTCTATTAGGTCAAAGTGATGGGGTGTTGACAGGAATATATTCCCTAGAATTCATCTCTTGTAGAGTACCTATCATTTTTGTACAGCACCATAGTGTAAAGGGTGTTTCACCTTCCAAGTCTTAAAAATATATAAATAATGTATTTATTTTATAATTATGTAATTTTTCCAGTTGCATAAAGAATATGTATACCCGTACATTTTAATAAAGTTGCATTAAAATTTAAATAAAGAATAGTATTCCAGGTCATTACACATATATGCTGTACACATATCATTTTGTTCTTTTGGGTTTTCAAACTCTGGCCTTTAGCCCATGTCCTGGAAGACACACCTGTGACATATGTGTATGAGTTTCCTAATAATGTTAGTACTTAGAGAAATTTCATAACGAAATGTCCAATTATAAATTTGCTAGAATTTAACATAATTTCCTTGAAAGATCTGTAATACTATATGTATCATGGAAGTTTTTATAAAGCAGATAATTCTCAAAATGAATGTAAAAATATTTAAAAGATCTCTCAGTAGCAAATATTTTATTAACAATTATGTATATTTTTATTAACATGATCTGATAAGAATGTGGAAATACATCATTATCAAAATATTTTATTTTTAGAGAAAGGTTTCAAACAAGGATATGTAAATATGAGAAAGTAAATTAATTTTAAATTTAATAGTTGAGAATTCTGAGATCAAGAAAAGAGTGTTTAGGACAGCAAAATTAGTAACATTAAAGGAAGTCTAGGAAGAAAGAGAGAAAGACAAAGAAAGAGAAAGAAAGAGAAAGAGAGAGAGAGAAATGAAGGAAGAAAAAGAAAGGAAGCAATTCTTCATTTTATAAAATCTTGAAAGCTCTGGGATGTGTGAACTTCATCACAATTTAGTTTCATTTAAATTGTGTCAGTGATAAAACATTTCTTCTTAGACATTTCTGTACTTATCTGTTTCATGATTATATTCACTTACTCATTAATTTTTAATATATTATCTTCTGAATCATAAACATTTAGGTGATATGCTATTTGGTCATCTGATTCTGTTCAGTGGAAAATTTTACTTTTTGTTTTGTTTTGCTTTTCAAGACAGGGTTTCTCTGTGTAGTTCTGGCTGTAATGGAACTCACTCTGTAGCCCAGGCTGGCCTGGAACAAAGAGAACTGCCTGCCTCTGCCTCCCAAGTGCTGGGAGTAATGACATGGGCCATGATGCCTGGTGCAAATTTTACTTTTAGTTAGAAAGATTATACACAATTTGAGAATTTTATTTTTCAAAGTAACAATTCTTTGAAAAGAGCAGTAAGTAATATACTAATTCATATCAATTACAATAAAATGTGGTCAATGAAAAACATGAGAAGTTATAAACATAACTAATATCTAATCATACATCTCACAAAATTGCTCAAATACAGATACAATTAATCTGTTCTGCAAAAAAAGTCAGACACGAATACATATTCATTATATAATTCATTATATAATAAAAGTATATATTATATAATATATACTTTTTAGACACTTTTAAACAAATAAAAATCAAACGAGCAATGATTTCCATAAGAATACTCATCTTTTGAACAAAACTCATTTCTCTCTGAATTATAAAAGAATGTTAAATATTTGATGTATGTCTGTGATTTTTTAATAAATTGAATATTTTAATTTAATAAGACAAGAAAAAGTTTCAATAAGAAATCTGTAAGTATGTTGTTAAAATTTAATTAATAAAATTTAGCTTGTACTCTTGTATTTTTAGAAATGAGTAAAACATATGAATTAACTTAGTTATATAAGCTTTTTGCTTAATTCCCAACTTTCTACAGAATGTTAATGTACAGTCATACAAAAATATTTATGGCTGCCAACTCGTATTAATTTCTCACAATTTCTTTTCTTGACAGTGTCTGATGAGATATTCTTCACTGTTAGTGTATTAGCTACTTTCTTGTTTCCATGTCAATATATCTGAAAAAAGCCACTTATCGAAGGAAGGCTTTCTTTTGGCTCAGGTTCCCGGGTAGTCAATCCATCATGGCAAAGAGATCAAAGCAGAGAATACCTGAAGCAGCTGCTCACATCTGCAGCCAGGAAGCAGAGGGAGATGAGTGCTGCCTCTCAGAGTCCTTTCTCAGTACCCATCCTTGGAATATAGTACAACCCACCTGTGTGTGGGAGGGACCCCACTTCAAATAAACTAACCAAGACATTTACAAGCAAATGAGCCCTAACTGGCAATCTGTGTCACATCTCTTCCCCTCAAGGCTCAAGAATCTTCTTGGAAGGCAGGGAAGAAATAGTGGAAAAAGCCAGAAACTGTAGAGAAGCGCTATTATGGAAGAGGACCTTTGCATTCCAGAAATCAAAGAGGGTGTGGCTCAGTGCTCAAGGCCTGAACACTGTCAAGCCAACTAAAATTCTTGCTTGCATGGGGGAGGGAGTCACGAAGTTCCACTCTGTCTGAGGAGCTTTTAGAAGTTGTTGGCTGCTGAGAGAATGAGATAACTGCTTTCTTCAGGGAAACACCATCTGATCTGCCATTTACGCTACTTTGTATTTTCTTACAAGCAACTATATGCATGCATATATTGGCAGCACTTAGTGGACTGGCTAGGTTAAAAATGCTGTAATAATGGGATGAGGCGGGAGGGTGTATCAGAGGAGTTGGATAGGGCAATATAAGGGGTAGATTTGACCCAAACTCATTCTCTATGCATATAAAACCCACAGCATTCAATTTAAAAGGAAATTTTACTCACAGGCATATTCAGAAGTTTGTTTTCATGGTGAGTCAATAACTAATCTGGTTGACAATCAAAGTTAGCTATCATAATTAGTAAATGACCTACCTGAAAAAATATTTTCTTTATTAGTCACTATTAAGATTTTCTTAAATTAATGCTTTCTTTAATACTTTGATAATGTAAAATTTCAATTCAGTCAAAGAAGAAAAAATTGTGACTCAGAATGAGAATATTAAAAATGGAAACTCTGGACTGTTTCCCGCGATGTCATTGTAGAACTGGAGATCTGAGGAGAGCATTTTAGGTAGTTTTTCTTGGACAGCTTATTTCAGCTGACTTAGTTCAAAACTCATTTTCCTTTCGAATATCTGGAACTAGCACAGCGCTTTCACATCCACTTCTGAGTTTACTGCTCAATAACGGTCACAAATTCTGTCTTTGCTGTGGTCTAAGGTAAAGAATTTCCTGGGGAGACTTCCCTGGCTTGTGCTCACTAAAAAACATGCTACGTTCGAGCAACATTTACAATGACATTGCTAGTGGAGGAGATGTAAAATCCTCTTCTTTCAGAGCTGTACTGTTCAACCTTACGTTTACGACTTTGGATTCCACTACTGTTCTCTAAATTTAGTTTTGTTTGTTTTATTTTTCTTTCCCCAAAGGACAAAAAATGTTGTACATTCTGTTTCCCCATGGTAGTTGGCAAATACTATGTAATAACTTCATCTAATTTGGTTTCTTAGCCACAAGTTGTTTGAGCTGTATCCTCCCAGGCAGATTTGTCAGGAGGTGGTTATGAGATCAACAACACATAGGAAGAAGTCAAGGGCTACTCAGGGATTATTATTTAACTAGTATTTTCAGTGTATAAGTTTTCCAGGGAATTATTTTATTTCTTACTCAATAAAATTTTAAAAGGCAATAGAATTAGAAATGATAATATTGTTCACATTTTCAAGAAAAAGAAATCAAATCATAAGTGTAAAAAAAAGTTGGCTACAACTTTCTTACAGGGGTAACATGAAGATTTAGATTCCAGAATTTGTCTACAGTGTTGGAAACTTCTCTATTTAACATATACACACATACTAAATTAGAAGTAATAGGAAAATATTAAAGAGGTAACTGATTACTGAAGAGTTCAACAGATGTAAATACAAAATGATCAACAATCTAACATACAGTTAAATGAAATTAGTTAAAAAAATGAATAAATGCCCAGGACTCAATTAATGTTCTCACAAAATGTTTGTACTTGCTCACAGAGAACTTGACAACTGCTAAACATATATAAAACATCTATCATGGGGGAATGTACTTAAAGATCCATTATGTCTATTCTTTTGGTGATAATTATGGAACTGTGGACTAAACTTTCAGCTGATATGGCAGTCTTTAAAATTTCCCATTTGCTCCATTACATAGAATGGTTTTGTCTTTTGGGTTCTCTGTTTTCTCATTCAGTGTCTCATCCTGGACATATGGATATTACTATTTGTATTCCTTTATAAGAACTTCAGTTCTGTTTTATATTGAGAATGGCCTTTGCCATTTCTTTGATCATGTGTAATATTTTACGTTGGGTGTTATGTGAATTTTAATAGCCCTTTGAATATCATTTATGATGTCTTGCTAGACTTTGGATTCAACTATGTTTCACTGAATTCATTTTGTTTGTTTTGTTTTTCCTTAAAGAAAAAGAACTTGTATATTCCATTTCCCCTTGGTAGCTGCCAGATACTGCATACTAACTCCACTCAGGTTGATTTTTTTTAGCTTTGAGTTGTTTGAGTCGTATCCTCCCAAGCGTATTAGTCAGGAGGTTGTTAGGAGGTGAACGAGAGGTAGAATTCTTGCATTTCTAGCATCTTTCTAATAACTTCCAGTGTTATACCCTCCTGAGATCTGTCTTCTCATTCTTCAGTCTTCAAATATGGCAATTTTCTATGAGACACACAGTCACTACCAAACCATAAACACAGTGAGCGTTTTACCGGTCTAGCTCTCTACTCTCACACAACCCACCCCCTTTAAGTGAAGCCATCACCATGAAATTTATCTTTGTCATCAATGGGAAGATCAATCTGCTAAAGATTACTTGGACATACTGGAAGTAAAATTATTCATATTTCACTCTTAAATTCCCACTACAGAGTACATAATCCTTTTTCTCTGTTGGAACTGAAAGATATATGCTTAGAGGTATGATTTATATGTACTTTAGGAGAATATAATTCATTTTTCAAAGCAAACCCAGTAATTATTTGAAAGTATAAAATATGTAATAAGGTTTTCTATTGAAATGAAAGCCTTTTTGGATGTAACTTCTGGATTTGAGTCAAATATATGTCTTAGAATGCATTTAGAAACCATTAAGAATACCGAGTGATAAAAAATAGAAAAATTGTAGCAGCATATTATTAGTCTTAGTAATTAGTGTCCTTCTCTTGCTGGTTATTTAAATATTCATAAGGGATGATTCACCTTTAAGGCATTCAACTACGTGGGTTTATAAGGATAGACTTTTTCCTTTGCTCTATGTCTGTGATATTCAGCAAAAATTCCATCTCTTATGCTTGTTAGATCTAGGAGGAGCGTGTGACCTAAATCTGAGAAAACTGTAATAGGGAAATGCTGGGGAAATCTAGGATTAAACAGTCACCCTGTTCCCTGCTGATTGTGTACTCTGATGTGCTAATCCGATGTATAGTGGGAAATTATGCAGGCATTTGTTCACTATTAGAGAGAATAACCTGAGAATGAAGCAGGGAAGCCAGGGAGATGATGGGAAGATAGCTAGAAGCTCATTCTTATAAAGTTCACTCCGCATTTCCAAAGAGCATACACAATATATTACCCTCTCCTCCCTTTCACATTCCCTATAGAATGCATCTACTGCAGATGCTTTGTTTTACCAAACAAGTTTGAGGTTTTCTTTGGCTGCTACAAGCAACATATCTTTTTGCAATGGGATCAAGTTGTTTACTTAAGAGGTAAAGGTAGCCATATTGAATCCTGTTGTGCTATAGTTTTATGTACTCAACTGAACTTCTGACATATACAAGTCTCTTAAAATGGAAAGACAATTGTTTCCATCTTCCATTATATTTTTTCATGTTACTTATAGTCTGTCTCCTTTTCAGTGAAGCTATTGCCTTTCAACAAGACATGGCATCCATCACTATAAAGTACAATTGCAGTTGTGGCCTGTGAAACACCTTGGCTTTCATTGTGTGTGTGTGTGTTGTTTTTAGTGACAGGGTTTTCTCTGTGTAGCCTTGGCTCTCCTTAAAGGTACGTGCAACCATGCCTGACAGCTTCTGGGATATTAATAGGGACATGTGTCCACTTCTCTACTCAGCTCCAGAACCCTTTGCAATGCAGACAGGAAACTCAAATGTTCAACATTCTTAGTAATCAGGGAGATGTAATTTCAAACATCTTTGAGATTTCATATTACACCCAACAGAATAGCTAAGATCAGTAAAACAAGTGACAGCTCACTCTGACAAGGATGGGGAGTGAGGGAAATTCCTGGATTCTTCAGAAGATGTCATTCTCTGCAGCCCAGGCAGACCTGGAGCCCACGACTAGCTTGGTTCTGGCTACTAAAAAAAATTAATTTTGACTCAGAAACTCAGCTTATAGGATTGTGACAATGTGGCACTTGTACTCTGTTATATCTTAGATTGTGCTTGATTTCCTAAATTTTAAAGTATGCAAGAATAATATTTCCCCAAACCTAGATTTAGCAACTGCAGAAATATCATGAGTCTTCAATTTCATTAAATTTGTCTTGGTGATATCTTGTTTACTTAATAAAATTATATTAATTAATCACATATAAATGTCTATTGTATTGCTACTGGGCCATTCAAAGCGCACTCATGAATGCTCACTCATACACTCACATACTTCATATGCACATATATATATATGCTCTTTTATATGAAGCTATTTAAATACGTATTCTCAAATTTGTATTTTCTTTATAGAGAGTAATTAACTTTAACGTATGAGCAGAATCAAGATAGCAGTGATTTATAAACACAGCTCTGTTTACACAATAGACTACAACCAATCTTAAACTACAGTGTCCAGTTTCTAATAGAAGCAGTATCTTAGAGATACAGATTTAAGAAATACTAACAGTAAATTCTGAGAAATTACCTGGGAACCTGAAAAGTCACAGCTGAGCAGTCATGCATGACCTGTTGTCATGGTAATGTGGTATTTCTAATTCTTGCTAACTGACTCCAGTTACATTATACTACAGATAGTATACCATTTACTATCCCACCTAAAATGAATACCTTGATGTTACACTTAGAGTGGCTAATCAGTATAATAGTTTTCTTGAATTAGAATGGAATATTAAAGAAGTCGGTACCATGGCTCAATTTCAGTTCATGTTCAGTGGTCTGATGTCAGACTTCTCTTTAGCAATAAGGTAAAGATGATTCAAAGTTGTCAGCAAGTCATAGAATGAAAGGAAAGCAGAGATGAAATAAAGAAAGTATCTTCTCTATGATTCATTTTTTCAATTCATAAATTTGCTTCTACATATTAAAGTTTAAAGTAAAGCTTCATTTCTGTTTCACTGCATTGTATGCATTTTTGCATTAGTCTATTTTTTGTTTCCATAACAAAATAATGACAGTTAAGTACTTTATAGAGAAAATAGGTTGATTCAGGTCATAATTCTGGAGAACTGATATCATGGTGTTAGCTTTAGCATCTGGAGAGGGCCCTGTGCTCAATAGCATCATGCAACCGGAGCGGATAGGAGACAAGTTATATAGTGAGACATGAAACAAGGGGTTATACCAAGATACGGAAGAAAATCACTTTAAGAACCATTTCCATACTGATTAAATATGTACTGTACTTAAAGTGGAAGCTCACTCAATACCCAGAGGAGGAAAGGATTATTCCTTCTCAACCATGTAATTATTTATACCTTACAAGCAGTACCCCCTCTATCATCACAGTAAGGTCCATGGCATCACATCAAAGCTTCAACTAATATGTCATTTCCGTTTAGTACATTCAGATACTTTGGAGTTAAAAGACTGATTTTCTTAATTATTTAATATTCATTGGAAAGATGAAAACAGAGGGAAAAATGATAAATCTGCAAATATCTTCTACCTAGTCCATAACAGAAAAAGCCTAAACACTGATATTTCATGCTTTCCACTCAAATGCGCTTTCAAAAATCACAATATTTAATGTTAGTAACTCTGGGAACTAACAAAAGATGTTAAAAATGAAGAGAGAGATGTGATAGATGAAAATGGAATAAAAAGCAGGGATGTTAAGGGGATGAAGAGGAAAGAGTGATACTGGATTTGACCATACCAAATTACATGCGTGCATAAAATTCTCAAACAGTGAAAAAAAGGAAGCTGTAGCAGGAATCTTAGAGTCTTATTAATAAAATCAAACCTGAGGCCAGTTATTGGGGTGAATACTGGAAGATCAGAGAAACAGAACAAGCCACAGCTCACCTCACCTGGCTAACTTCTCAGCTGATCTTGTTTCCTCAGACTGGAAGCCTCTGTGTCTTCATATCCGAATGGCTCTCAGCTGAACTGTGCTGCTCAAAACCTAAAAGCTTAACCAGTCAAACGCTTAACCAGCCAAATGCTACTAGTTTCTGGTCCTCATGCCTTATATACCTTTCTGCTTTCTACTATCACTCCCTTTCTGGGATTAAAGGCTCGCTTTCTGGGATTAAAGGCGTGAGTCACCATGCATGGCTATATCCTTGAACAGATGGATTTCTGCCTCTGGAATGCTAGGATTAAAGGCGTGTGTTACCACTGCCTATCCTAAGTATCTAGTGGCTTTTCTGTTCTCTGACCCCAGATAAATTTATTAGGGTACACAATATTTTGGGGAACACAATACCACCACAGGAAGCAGTTGAATCAATAGATCTATTTCTTCCACAAAATGAAATTGAACTTTTTCACAGAATATCAGCAAATTATATACTCAGATTTAAAGATTCCTAGCTAGATCCCAAAGGAAAGAGAACATGTTTTGCTTGTTTTCCTAGGTCTAGTTTGCTTCATGTAGTATAACATATTCACTTTCATTAATTGACTTGCCAACTTAATCTAGTAGTTTCATTTTTATTTAGATCTGGAGTAAATTCCATTGTATGTATGTACAATAATTTTAATTTTTCATGAACTGATCCATTTCTAAACTGCTTACGTTTCTTAGCTATTGTGAATAACCTATGAACTGTAACAATGACTAGCTTGGCAAGATATTCCTAATTGTATAATAGTCACACTTACAGCTTGGAAAAAAACTACAGCTGTTCAATTTGACTTAAGACCTTTTCAACCTTAGATACTGTAAATCTAGCTCACTACCCATAGCTTGAGAGGCCATAGACCCTAAGTCACTATAGCTTCTGTGTTCTGTACATTTATCATTATGCCCACAGGTAAGTGTAGATCACAATCAGAGAAGATTCTTTTTGCAGCAGGCACTTTACTGCAAATTTCCACAACTGGTCAACATAAAGAAAATAGATGACGGTGAGAATCTCAGACCCAGTTAGTACATCTACAACACAATCTCTACATGTAACTTTCAGAGAACAGCTTAGAATAGGATGTAAAAGGATTGTAAAAGACAGAGGACAAGGGTGCCTGCTATAATATAGATATGACAGCTGTGTAATTGTGGAATATCAATAATAAGGTTGCATGAACAAACTTCCATAATGACAATGCTACTTCTACCTCTAGATGAAAATTTATATGAAGTCATTACATTAGCTGGTAAGAGGAGAAGAACCAGGTTTATTTATTTATTTATTTATTTATTTATTTACTTATTTATTTATTCATTTATTTATTTATTTATTTATTTATTTTTTTACCCAGAGGCAAATTCCCTAATAGTTTACCCAAAATCAAGTGGTCAAGTGCCCGGCCCTAAACACGTGCCTTAGAACAGCTTTCAATCATCTCAGTAGGGGTGTGTGTGTGTGTGTGTGTGTGTGTGTGTGTGTGTGTCTTTGTGTCTGTGTCTGTGTGAGATTACAAAAGAAGATATGAACCTGAGATGTCAGATAGGAAGTAGGATTGAGGTAGAAGAGAGAGAGCTAGAGAGAGGAAGTGGTGGGAAAGATTTTACTAGTGTATTTGAGTATGGAATATATATATATATATATATATATTTGTGAATTTAATATATATTCATATCAAGAAAAAATAATATTAGATAAGAATCTTCTATGACCATAGGGTACCATCAGTTCCAGTTGAGAGTGGCTAAGAGTGAACACATTTCTTAAAGCAGAACTTTTAGCCTAAAACCACTCTATAACCAAGTTAAGAATCAAAAAGCACCATTAAAATATTGAAACTATGTTGTTTGTGTTTGTTCTGTGGCTTTGAAGAGACTCTTGATGTCTAGGTTCAAAATCATATTAGTACCAACAAATGAAAAAACAAACAAACAAACAAAACACCTATTGTTACTTTTTAATTGTTCTCTCACACAGTGCATCACAACTCCAAGTTTCTCCTCCAAGCACTCCTCCCAGTTATCCGGACACCTACCCTCTTCCCCAGATGCTCTCCTCCTCCATTTCCCTTCAGAAAGGGGCATTATGAAGTAAAAAATTAACATGAAACAATAAACGGGAAAGAAAATGTAAGACATCACAATGGAAAATTGAGCATGCAAAATTTAGCATTTAACACTGGGAGGGAAAAAGTGGGATTCAATGGGGGGGAAAAGAGAATTACTAGTAACCTGAGAGAGTTTAATGTTACTAATAATTTACTGCCCAATACTTGTGAAGGAAGTTTTATAATATTCACATATGAAAAACCGCTATGACTGTCATACTCTGGATGATAAAAGCTTTGTCTTCATTAAACATAAAGATGAGGTAATATACCCATGTGTCCAAAGAGAAAACTAAACTTTGTTGATTTATATATCTATTTCGGGTACTTTAGAGGACACTTTATGTTATGGGCCATTTCATGATTGCAATTAATACAACATTTAGAGGGTAGCATGTTAATCAATAAAAATGTGGGAAATCATGACCATACATACAGCTGGTGAACATTTATCACTTAATGGAGTGTACTACTTAAAACTTCCTACTTGAATTATTTAAAGAAAATTATTTTATTAATTTAATAATTTATTTATTAATTTAAAAGTTAATGTACTAATGATCAATATAAATTATATGCATAATAATTTATTTTGAACACTAGAACCACTTAAAATACCCATAATATAATTACATCATGTGCATAGATATAGTTTTTTTTTGTTTTGGGTTTTTTTTTTTTTTTTTTTTTGGTTTTTTGAGGCAGGGTTTCTCTGTGTAGCTTTGCACCTTTCCTGGAACTCACTCGGTAGCCCAGGCTGACCTCAAACTCACAAAGATCCACCTTACTCTGCCTCCCAAGTTCCACCACTTCCCAGCTAGTTTTATATGTAGATCTTAGGAGATATGAAGAGGAAGTTTGTGTAAATAAAAAGTAAGTAGCAAGTAAGTTTGTACAAAACTATGAATTTCACAGAACGGTTTCTAAGAGACAAATACCAAGAGAGACAGTAAAAATACATAAACATAGAAACAAAGCATTTAGTCTCATGTGAGTTTGTAAGAAAGCAGAACATATTGAGATATGCCTTTGGGGAATGGTGGCTGGGCCTAGGTTTAACACATTCAGTTAAATAATAAAAGTAAATATTAACAATGGTAGCTGATTTTTCTTTGTAGTTTTACACTTTGTAAGTTTCGATATTTGAAAAGTGAGGAGACATGGATTACCTTCCAGAAAGTCTACTTTAACTGAACACTAAAAATTTACTGTAGGGCTGGTGAGATGGCTCAGCATGTAAAAGGATATGATGTTCTTGCAGAGAAACAGAGTTTGATTCTTAGCACTAACATGGCTCATGCAATCTTCTCAAAGTCCAGTTCTAGGGGATCCAATGCTATCTTCTGGTACATATACATGTGTTCAGGCAAAAAACAAACAAACAAACAAACAAAAAGCAAAAAAAAAACTCATACACATAAAATAAAAGCACATGAATATTTTTTAAAAGTAAATAATTCATCATGCAAAAATTATTAATTATCTTGTTATGGAGAGTGAAGTAATCCTGCTATATCATTCTACCAATGAACCAATGTGTGCCTTTTTTCCTGACTTTTTTTGTAATTAAAAACAAATTTTCTTCTTATTTATTTTCATTGGAGAAGATTACTAACATTTTGTTCTCATTTTACTTCCTTTTAATCTTTTCAATATATATGTTCGGTGTAGGTGTCATGAAGTGATGGAATAATTAGGAGAATAATGAGAGACTCATATAGGCAAACAGAAAAATAACTTGACTGTGTTTTATCTTCTGCTTGGCTTATAGAGTTTTCTAATTTCTGCACCGTTCAGTCAATATCTCATTTACTCCAAGGCTCCTTGTTGCTTGCAATAACTTACCAATAGGAGAGAATGAGAGAAGTAACAATAATATGTCAGTGAATTTAGTGATTCAAGGGAAACAATAATGGAATCTCAATTCTTATTACAAGTTAGTTGCAGTCTACCATGGCACATATTAGCATAATGCTGTTGCTTACTCTCAGTGGAGTTTATTCCATATGAAAATTGAGGAAGTCAGGTGTTCAGTATCAGTATCTAGAGTTCTGACAATATAATATTTGTATATGTCAGCAGGAGAGAAAGGTAAGGTCTCTGAGAAAGGTTTCCCCATGAAACCAAGGAGATTTCATTTGAGAAATCTTTTGACTCATCCTAAGCATGGATATTATAATAGTCGAAATTATGAGTTCAACTCATTTAAACACAGCAAGTGAGCATCAGGTAGGTGATGGTACATGCCTTGAATTTGAGACGTGATACAAAACCATTGTGCCTAAAAGAATGCAAGAACTGTAGGGGTTGGGGGAGGTGCAATTGATTGGGATACAAGCAGAAGCTCAAATTCTCTCATGAGTGCTTAAATATTTTAATAAATGCATTACTGATCTAATGAACTGCTTTGTTTAAAGGATATGTCTGCACATTCCTGAATACCTAGGCTTTCACAATGTGAGACTTTATTCCCTTCTCTTTGAGTAAGTATAGTCAAGAGTTTGTTATTTGTTTTTAGCCAAGGTATAGAGTAGAAGTGAAGGATGCCAACACTAAATTATGTCATCAAAGATACCCATTCCCTAATGGAGCTCACTCTTCTTGCTCATAATTATACTCTTCTAAGTCTAAGGAAGTCTACTGGCTTCTCCCCATATCTCTCAGATACTAGAATACTACAACAACAACAATCACAACAAATATTGTAATCAATAGTTTGCAAACAGATGAGTTACATGCAGTTCCCTTAAGGATTCTAACAACTACTGGGGGCTTTTGAAAGTACTCTCACTCATCTAACATTTGTGATCATTGGTAGAAAACTTGACTATTAGTTTAGGATGTGCTCTGTCCTAGTTGGGGTTTCTATTACTGTGAAGAGACACAATTACTTTCTATAGAAAGTCTTATAAAGGAAAAACATTTAATTGGGGTGGCTTACATTTTCAAAGGTTTAGTCCATTATTATCATGGTGGGACGTGGCAGCATGCGGTAAATACAGTGCTGTGGAAGGAGCTGAGAGTTGAGAAGAAGCTACATCTTGATCCTTCAGGCAACATGAAGTGGTCTGAGACACTAGGGGTGGCTTGAACATATATGAGACCTCAAAGTATACCTCCATAGTGACACACTTCCTCCAACAAGTTCATACCTGATCTAAAAGAGCCACACATACCAATAGGGTCATCCTTATGAGCTTATGGGGGACAATTACATTAAAATTACCACATTCCACTCCTTGACATCCCTAAACTTGTCACAATATCACAATGCAAAAATGCATTTTGTCTACCTTCAAAAGTCCCCATTGTCTATACAGTTTCAACAATGTTTTAAAGTCCAAACTTCAAAGTCTCTTCTGAGATTCATGCAATCTCTTAACTGAAATCCCTATAAAATCAAAATTAAAAAAAAAACTTATCACATTCTTCCTACATATAATGACACAGGATATATTTTATAATTCAAAAACATAAGGAAAGGGAGTACAGTGAGAAAATACTGGACCAAAGAAAGATCAAAAACCAGCTGGGCAAAGTCTTCATGTCTGATGTCAAAATGTTCTTCAGAGCTCCAACTATTTCAGCTTTGGGGATAGCAACATACCTCTTTCCCTTGGGTTGTTTCCATTCTCTGTTAGCTCTTCATGGACAGGTATCCCATGGCTCTTGCATCTCCAAAATATTTGACTCTAGGCAATCCAGGCTTCACCTTCACACCTTCATTCAGTGGCCTCTCTAGGCCTCTATTCAGGGTCTCAGTAGCTTTCCTTAGTTGCAGAGGAAAATTCCATAGCCCTTTTCTTCTGTCCTTAACTCTAAAGCCAGAACCAAGTGACTAAAGTTGCCAAGTTCTGCTGCTTGCTGGGGCACAAACATGGGGCCCTGTTCCAATTAAATCTACACCAACTTTCTGTTTTCAGTGTTATCCTTCACTGCCTAAGCTTGGATGTCTTTGAACTTGCTCTGTATACCAGTCTGGCCTCAAACTCAGAGATCTACCAGCCTCTGCTTTCCAAGTGCTGGGATTAAAGGTGTGCACCACCACACCAGGCTCTAAACTTTTCTTTAATTCCTTTCGAAACTTAGCTCAGTTGGATCTTGCCTTGAGATCACCATTCCCTTTATTCTGTTTCTTAATCTCCTTGAACACAAAATTTAGCTCCATTACACTTCCATTTCTGCTCAAGTCTTACATTTTGTATTTTTCCTTGCACAGCTTACTACTTTTCATTGTAAATCTTTATAAGCATGAACACTAGTATCCACACAACAAAATCTATACTAGACTCATTGAAGATTTCTACTGCCAATGGAGTTAGTCTCTTCACTTTAGCCTCATGCAGAGACTTTTGACAAAGCCCAAGAGCAGCATTTTCTTCACCAAAATAATCACAATAAAGATGTCTGGCAATGTACTAAAATTCATCTCCTCTGAAACCTCCTTAGCCAGCCATCCACAGTTCAAATCATTCTCAGCACCAATGTTTTCCATGCTCTTACTATTATGGCCTTTTAAGTGGTGCTTAAGGCATTCAATTGCTTTTCTAATCCACAGTTCCAAGGTCCATATTCCTTCAAACAAAAGCACAGTCAGCCCTGTGACAGCAGTAACCCAGTACCTGGCACCAACTTCTGTCTTAGGGTTTCTATTGCTTTGAAGAGACACCATGACCACGGCAACTCTTATAAAGGAAAAACATTTAATTGGGGTGGCTTACATTTTTAAAGGATGAGTCCATTATCCTCGTGGTGGGACATGGTAGCATGCAGGCAGACATGGTGCTGGAGAAGAGGCTGGGAGTGGAGAAGGAGCAACATTTTGATTCCAGAGGCAGCATGAAGTGGTCTGAGATACTGGGGGTGGCTTGAGCATATTTGAGACCTCAAGGCCTCCCTCCACAGTGACACACTTCCTCCCATAAGGACACACCTACTCCAACAAAGCCAGACCTTCCAATAGTTCCATTCCCTATCAGCTTATGGGGGCCACTTATCGCTTGTTCTAACTAAATCCAGCATTTCACATCGACAAAAACAGAGATACTGTTTATTATTTTGCATGAAAGTGACTTGTTGTGCAGAATCATATAACTGATAAATACTTTAAAACATTTGAGCTAACTGAAATATGGATCTCTGTTACAAGGTATTATTTTGCAATTTAAAGCTTATGGTTTAAACAAGATGTACTGGATGCACTTAAAGTTTCCTTAAGCTAGACTATTAATAATTTCTATAACAAGAAAATGTTACTTATTAATCTTCTAATAAAAAAAAAAAAAAAAAAAAAAAAAAAAAAAAAAAAAAAAAAAAAGCACAGTATATTTGGACAACAGACACAATATGTATGTTTGTACATATGCATATATTATATATTCTGAATATACTTTATAGTTTATTAATAACAAGTTCAATGAGTTCACTTATATTTTCTTTGGTCTTAAGACCACCACAGGCAATGAAAATTTTATTCTAAAAGAAACATAATTTCCTAGAAATTTATAATCATATTCCCATATCTAATTTCCTGTGTTTGTGTTATCTTTGAAGAGCTTTATGAAACTTAATAATTACTCCTTCTCTGTTTCTTACTTTATTTTTGTGAATTCAGATATAAGATATACTACTAAATTGAAACTAGTCATAGATTAAATCTGTTTTTATAAAAGTGCTAGATTCATTCATATAATGGGAAAGATTGAAAGAGATAATAAAATGTGATTCGCAAGTTACAGTTAACTACTGTAATTTAATTGATACTACGTAGGTATTTTTCAAGAGAATAAACAAATATGCTCCAAAATCATGCTTCAGAGTGGGACATTTGAAGGGAACCTAAGAGAAAACAAGGGAAGTACAGCAAAAGAACCTACCTTCTAAAAACTACGTGTTAAAAATGTCTTACTATGCAAATCAGACACAGCAGGTGTACAACCTGCTTGTCTCCAGCTAGATTTGGAAGTAGAAGTTTATTTGAAAGGAGCAAAAATTTTACAGCCTGGACCCTTGAAATATTGTGAGTATTGCTCTTATATACAGGGATGATTTTTCCATTTGGTGATGTTTGTCTAGAGCCTTTTCCTTCCATGGATTGACTTTCTCACCCGTTTCTGTGTGTATAAAGTTTCTTTTCCTCACAGATCTCTTTCTCACCTGTTATTATTTGTCTTCAGTATGTTTTCTCTTTTACGCTTTCTCAGGGCTTCTGAGACATTTCTCTGTAAACGCATCTTCAGGCAATCATTTTCAGATGATAAATTTAGAATCTGAAATTTAAAATCTATTTTTATGAGTGTAATTTGTGTCAGGTTGTACAGTTACACATGGCAGTCCTGCAATTCTGAACACATTTCAAGAATAAACAATTATGCTATTCTAATGTTAATAAGATAACTGGATAAAACAATTTCGAAAGATATCCCAAGTATTTGCACATACTCTGCCCACCCCATACACATACACTAGTGCAACAATGTGGTCTGGTTTAATCAAAGAATGTTAAAATAAGAAAACAAAAGTTGACCTAAGATGAATATTTATATGGGAAAATGAGTAAGTTTAGGTAAAATATTAGCCTGACATTCCACAATGTCATTACGTATATGTCATTCTTTGTAACTCTCTTGAAGCACTTTATTTTGTCACATCAAAATCTATGGGTATTTGATAATAGTTAATAGAGAGAAATTATAAAATTATTTATTATCACAAACCATTAATTTCAGTTTTGCAATCTCTATTGTAATACACTATAGAATTCAACTACTGGACATATTTCATTAATTTAAAAATATGAATGTTGAGTTAACTATACAAATATTTCAAATTATATCAGAAATGTATATGGGATCGTTCATATTGCTAGGCCAAACAAAAGCAAAACAGTCTTTTTTTTCTATTTTTACAAAAAAGTCTCTTAGAAGAAGATTACTTGCATCACAATTGTTAGTTAGTTGAGGCTGAGTTGAAAACTGATATATTTGACTCATGTCCTCCTTTATTCTAAATACTGAAATGCAAATAAAGGGTGTTTTATCATAGAAGTTGTTTTAGTAGCAAAGAACTAGTTGCAAGACAAATGTCTAGTATTGTTTCTTTGTATCTTTATGATTAAAATAAAGTCAGTGACATATTTGTGTTCTTTGGATTAAGTTATTTAATTCGGAGATGGGAGGGAGTTCTCTGTGATTGAGACCATTGCTATTGTTGCAAGAGGGCCCAGTAACAGTTTTCAGCACATATATGACATCTCACAATCATCTGTAACTCTAGTTTCAGGAGATCCTGTGACCAGTTGACCAGTTTTTACTTCCAAGAGCACCAGGTAAACAAGCACACACAAAAAATAAATCTTCTCTTTTTCTTTCTTTCTTTCTTTCTTTCTTTCTTTCTTTCTTTCTTTCTTTCTTTCTTTCTTTCTTTCTTTCTTTCTTTCTTTTTTCATTTGGTTTTTCGAGGCAGGGTTTCTCTGTGTAACAGCCCTGGCTGTCCTGGAACTTTATTTGTAGACCAAGCTGGATTTGAAGTAACAGAGTTCCGTCTGCCTCTGCCTCCCAAGTGTTGGGATTAAAGGTGTGCACCACCATGCTCAGTTTAGAAAATAAAACTTTAAAAAGGATAAACATGCACAGCTATGAAATTCATAAAAAGTAAACACTTAAGATCCAAAACTATATTAGAAAGATGCCAGATAAACTCATTAAATCTAAGACATTAAATTTTGGTTTAACTTAAAGTTATGTATACATACAGTTTGAAAGCCTTACCATATAAAATTGTTGTTGATTAAAAGGGAAGAACCACAGCCTGTTCCTTTCCTGTCCATTGGTTCTAATTTCCATGTTTCTGAGTAGTATAGGAAGCTATTTTTCCCTTTAGAAATTGTAACATCTATTAACACAAGGCACTTAGAAGGAAGATTTCAAATTTTCCTGTCAAACTCCTCTGAAACCACTTATCCTGTATCCATGCTTACAATGTAGTTTAATTAAATCAAAATGGTAATTAAATCAGTAACCAGTAATTATTTTGTAGTTATTATAAATAACAACTACATTTCATTTATAGCCAAAAAGATTCATTTTTTTTTACTTATTTGCTTTTATCTATTTTATCTTTGAATTAGTATTATTAAGAAAACTTATATAATCTTTCCGGTTGATTTATCAGAATTGCTAAGCACCAATCAACATTTCATTAAGCTTAGTCTTGGTAAATCTGAATTTCTTTTTCATAACATTTTACTTATTTGAATCAGTTAGTTTCTGATCTCTCCAGCCCTGGTAATGCCACAAGAATCTTCTTTAGTTTTGAGAATTACTATACATAAGTTGTACTGGAACTCCTTATTCAGTGAGCAATATTTGGACCTTTGGCTTTAGTTCTTAGATAATTATTTGGCTGGGGATGCATGAACAGATTAAAATTTCAAAATAATACATGTGAATTATGTACTTGTATAAAAAATCTCTTATTTTGTATATATACCTGATTTGTAATTGAATTATTATGGTCCATTTAATAGTGCCCTGGACAAAAAAATTGCAATTTTTGGTCTAAAAGAACCTTTCTAAAATATAAAACACAGATTTAATAATCCTTTCTCATTTCTACTTCCTTTTCACAAGCAATCTGCCTTCTTATCTTTATTTTCATTTCCTGCTAATGTGGAAATTCTTTCATATGTACTTAATTATTAGCTTCTCAAAGATATGTATTTAGAAATGTAATGTTTAGATTTGTTAACACTTGGGGCTTTCTAACATAAAAATGATGGTTACCTAATGGTTTGTGTTGGAACTACAGTCTAATATATTAGTTTCTTGAAGTCCTTTTCAAAGATCATTTGTTTGTTCCAGTAAATAATCATCCCAACTCTTGGAATGGAAGCTATCAGTATGGTCTTTCTGGAAACCAAGGGGGAGAGACAAACTTTGACTGCATTTTGACCAAGGTAGTCTTATTTGCCAAATAAATCTCTAGTTTTATTAATTTTATTTCCTTTCACTTTTTTGCCTCAAGTAATTCAGTCATAAAGATTACTAGGAAAAAATATTCATAATTTCAAGGATATTTAAAAGCCTTGTTTCCAGTGACAAATGGTCAGGCTATCATTGAAAACATGCACGTAACACTATATAGACTGATCAGTTTATATTTATGGATATGTGTATGTATGTACATCATATGCATATACACATGTAATAATAATGGGAAAAAGTCCCTGGATTTAAAATGATAACAAGAAGGTTATATTGGAGAGGTTAGATTGAGGAAAGGAGAGGGAGAAACGTTATTTCATTATAATATCAAAATAGAAATAAGAAAGAAAGAATGTGAAGCAGAAAAGACCTGAGCTTCATTCCTATCAGTATTGAACTTCCAAATTTCCCTTCTTACACGATGTTTCCTTTCTCAGTGTTCTGAATGTTTGAGAGTTTCTTATCAGATGGGTTTATTTTTAATATAGGAACTTATGACCCAAGTTCAACTAAGTTAATTTAGTAAATAAGTATGAAATTACTGTCTACGTGCACTTAAATAAATTAGGCAATCCCGTAATGTAAAAATGTGTGCACTTGAAAATTGGTAAATATTTGATTTGAAAAATAAAGAATAAAGAAAGGAAAGGAATGTTTAATCCAACCCAAAAGTAGAGGGAGAGAATTTAACCCCAATATATCATGGATCATAAATATTCAATATGAACAATTGGGTCAATGAAAAGATTAAAGCAATTATGTAATGATAAATTATCTAGAATTAAAGAAACACTTAAATTTTAAAAAGAAATAAAGGGTTGATGGAAGATAAATTTGATTATGTTATTTATGTAAGTCATAACAAATAATGTTGAAAACTTTATTCTTGAAACAATCCCAGTTTTAAAAGCCAAAATAAGAAAATAACTCCAGAATGCTGCTTCTGCAGTAAAACCATTGCAGAAAAGCCCATAAAGTCAAGGATGTGGATTATATCTGCTTAAAAATTGGAAATAATATATTCTAGTGTCGTGAAAGAGTGATAAAAATTTCAGATTGGCTTGGATAAAAGAAGAGCCTTGTGGATATAAAACCGACTGGAGTATAACAAACAAAATGTCAATGTATTTAATAGAGTGCCTCAGGGATCAGTGTGAGTGCTGATCGTATTTAACAACTTAATTAATGATCTGGAAGATGGAGAAAACAGTGTGTTAATGAAACTTATATCTGGTATCAAACAGGAAGTTTTGCCAACACCAATCAAGATAGCAAAAATTATTTTAAAAGTTGGAGAGGCCTCAATTATGATGAAGAAAAAGTAAATCATAGCTTTGATCTGTTAGAACTAGAAAACCAATAAACTTTGAAAATAAAGGAATAATGCTTTCATGTAAAATGTTGGGAGCAGAATAACAAGAAGATATTTTTAAACAAATCACCACAAACTATTAAGTAGAACTGGAACGTTCCTTGAGGGTAATACTTTAACAGTATATGAACATGAGATAGGCTTGGTGGTTCAAACCTGTAGTATTAGCACTCAGATAACTCAGGGTGGGGGACTGGTTAAAGAGACAAGCATGTGTTACATAGTGGATTACAGAACAGCCTGGACTATAGTAACATAATGTGTCAATAACAAACAAAAGGCTTCGTACTTTTTTCAATTGTTTGGTTCCTATGTATATCCCTATATTAATTTTTTCTATTAAGATGTTTTTATTCATTTTATGTACCAACCACAGATTCCCCCTCTCATCCCTCCTCCCATTCTTCCCCAGCCTTCCCTCCACAATCTATCCCCCATTCCCTCCACCTAAAAGGTAAGGCCTCCCATGGGGAGTCAGCAGAGCCTAGTACATTCAGTTGAGGCAGGTCCCAGCCCCTCCCCCATTCATCAAGGCTGTGCATGATGTCCCACTATAGGTAATGGACTCCAAAAATCCAGCTAATGCACCAGCAATAGATCCTGATCCCACTGCTAGGGGGCCCTTAAACTAACGAAGCTACACAACTGTCTCGCTTATGCAGAGGGCCCAGTCCAGTCCCAGGCAGGCACCACAGCTGTTGGTCTAAAGTTCCTGAGTTCCCACTAGCTTGGTCCAGTTGTCTCTGTAGATTTCCCCATCATGATCTTGATCCTCCTTGTTCATAGAATCCCTCTTCCCTCTCTTCAACTGGACTCCTCGAGCTCAGCCTGGTGCTTGGCTGTGATTCTCTGTATCTGTTTCCATCAGTTACTGGATGAAGGTTCTGTGATGTCAGGGTATTTACCAATCTGATTACCAGGGTAGATCAGCACAGGCACCCTCTCCACTGTTGCTAGTAGTCTAAGCCAACAGTGGATTCCTGGGAACTTCCCTAGCACCAGGTTTCTCCTTAACCCCATGATGTCTCTCTCTATCAAGATATCTATTTCATTGCTCTCCCACTCAGTCCCTCTCCCAGCTCTACCATCCTTTTCTGTTCTCATCCCCTATCCCCTACCCTCTATTGCTCTCCTTTTCCCCCCAGTTTACTCAGAAGATCTCATCAATTTCCCCTGCCCAGGGAAATCCATGTGTTCCTCTTAGAGTCTTACTTGTTAGTCAGCTTCTCTGGAGCTGTAGGTTGTAGTCTGGTAATCCTGTGCTTTACATCTAGTAACTACTTATGAGTGAGTACATACTATGTTCCTGTTTCTGAGTCTGGGTTACCTCACTCAGGATGATATTTTCTATTTCCATCCATTTGCCTGCAAATTTCATGATGTCATTATTTCTTGCAGCTGAGTAATACTCCATTGTGTATATGTACCACATTTTCTTTATCCATTCTTTTGTTGAGGGACATCTAGGTTATTTCCAGATTCTGGATATTATGAATAATGCTGCTATGAACATAGTTGAGCAAATGTCCTTGTGGTATGATTGTGCATCTTTTGGGTATATGCCCAAGAGTGGTATCACAGTAGACTTTAAGCTCTACTGTAGAGCTAAAGTGATAAAAACAGGTTGGTTTTGGCATAAAGTGACGTGTGGGCCATTGGAATCGAATTGAAGACCCTGACATTAATCCACACATGTACGGACAGCTGGTTTTTGACAAAGAAGCCAAAAGTGTACAATGGAAAAAAGAAAGCATCTTCAACTAATGGTTCTGGCATAACTGGATGTCAACATACAGAAGATCGCAAATAGGTCCATATCTATCGCCATGTACAAAACTCAAGTTCAAGTGCATCAAAGATTTCAACATAAATCCAGTTTACACTGAACCTGATAGAAGAGAAAGTAGGAAGTAGCTTTGAACGCATTGGCACAGAAGACCGCATCCTAAATATAACACCAGTAACATAGCCACTGAGAGCAACAATTAATAAATGGGGGCTCCTCAAACTGAGAAACTTCTATGAGGCAAAGGACATGGTAAATAGACAAAATGACAGCTTATAGAATGGAAAAAGATCTTCAACAACCCCACATCTGACAGAGGGCTGATCTCCAAAATATATAAAGAACTCAAGAAACTAGACATCAAAATACCAGATAATCCAATTAAAAAAATGGGCTACAGAGCTAAACAGAGAATTCTCAACAGAATAATCCCAAATGGCTGAAAGACACTTAAGGAGTTGCTCAACATCTTTAGTCAGCAGGGAAATGCAAATCCAAATGATTCTGAGATACTATCTTACACCTCTCAGAATGGTTAAGATCAAAAGATAATGGATAAGATCATAAGAGCTTATGTCGGGGAGGATCTGGAGATAGGTGAACACACCTCCACTGTTGGTGGGAGTGCAAACTTGCAAAATTTTTAAAATAAAATTTAAAAAGAAATTTTATAAAAACTTGAATTTGGTAAGGTGGGGTGCTGCACATCTTTAATGCCAGCACTCTGATCTCTGTGAGTTCTAGACCAGCCTGGTCTACACCAGATTTACTCCAGGAAAACCAAAGCTACATATTGAAATCTTGTCTGGAAAAACCAAAAAGAAAAAAAAAAACAAATAAACAAAATAATAAAACAATCAAAGAAACCAAAAATACAAACAAACAAACAACAAAACTTGGATTTGATAGTAGAAATAATGATGCTTACAGAGATTTGCATCATCATGATGGTATTAAAACAGAAAAGAAAATTGCCTAGCAATTCTAATACAACAATTAGAATATTTCATTAAGTTAATTCCTATTTGCAAAAATAAGTAGATTTCTGCCCACATCTGTGGTAGTGTTATCAGGTGGTTTCTCATGCTATACCATGTGTAGAAAACTAACCAAACTTCTAACCCA
>CABHPH010159490.1:0-43753 GCA_902168325.1 Peromyscus nudipes | reverse complement strand
AAGTACTATATTGAATAAGTATGGGGAGAGCAGACAGCCTTGCCTCATTCCTGATTTTAGTGGAATTGCTTTGAGTTTCTCTCCATTTAATTTGATGTTGGCTGTTGGCTTTCTGTAAATTGCCTTTATTATGTTTAGGTATGTTCCCTGTATTCCTGATCGCTCCAAGACCTTTATCATGAAGGGGGTTGGATTTTCTCGATCTAGTGAGATGATCATGTGGTATTTTTCTTTGAGTTTGTTTATATGGTGTATTATATTGACGGACTTTCGTATGTTGAACCACCCTTGCATCCCTGGGATGAAGCCTACTTGATCATGGTGGATAATTGTTTTGATGTGTTCTTGGAGTCTGTTTGCCAGTATTTTATTGAGTATTTTTGCATCAATGTTCATGAGGGAGATCGGTCTGTAGTTCTCTTTCTTTGTTGTATCCTTGTTTGGTTTAGGAATCAGGGTAATTGTAGCCTCATAGAAGGAGTTTGGTAATGTTCCTTCTGTTTCTACTGTGTGGAACAATTTAGAGAGTATTGGTATTAGCTCTTCTTTGAAGATCTGGTAGAATTCTGCGCTGAAACCATCTGGCCCTGGGCTTTTTTTGGTTGGGAGACTTTTAATAACTGTTTCTATTTCCTTAGGGGTTATTGGACTATTTAAATAGTTTATCTGGTCTTGATTTAACTTAGGTATGTGGTACCTATCCAGAAAATTATCCATTTCTTTTAGATTTTCCAGTTTTGTGGAGCAGAGGTTTTTGAAGTATGACCTGATGATTCTCTGGATTTCCTCAATTTCTGTTGTTATGTTCCCCTTTTCATTTCTGATTTTGCTGATTTGGATGCTCTCTCTCTGTCTTTTGGTTAGTTTGGATAAGGGCTTGTCTATCTTGTTGATTTTCTCAAAGAACCAACTCTTTGTTTCACTGATTTTTTGTATTGTTCTCTTTGTTTCTATTTTATTGATTTCAGCTCTCACTTTGATAATTTCCTGGTGTCTATTCTTCCTGGGAGACTTTGCTTCTTCTTGTTCTAGAGCTTTCAGGTGTTCTGTTAAGTCACTAGTGTGAGATTTCTCCATCTTCTTTGTGTGGGCATTTAGTGCTATGAATTTCCCTCTTAGCACTGCTTTCATAGTGTCCCATAAGTTTGGGTATATGGTGTCTTCATTTTCGTTGATCTCTAGGAAGTCTTTAATTTCTTTCTTTATTTCTTCCTTAACCCATTGGTGATTCAGTTGAGCATTATTCAGTTTCCATGAGATTGTAGGTTTTCTGTAGTTTTTGTTGTTGTTGAAATCTAACTTTAAACCATGGTGGTCTGATAGAACACAGGGGGTTATTCCAATTGTTTTGTATCTGTTGAGACTTGCTTTGTGGCCAAGTATGTGTTCGATTTTAGAGAAGGTTCCATGGGGTGCTGAGAAGATGGTATATTCTTTTTTGTTAGGATTGAATGTTCTGTAGATATCAATTAAGTCCATTTGAGTCATGACATCAGTTAAGTCCTTTATTTCTCTGTTAAGTTTTGATTTGGGAGATCTGTCCAGTGGTGAAAGTGGAGTGTTGAAGTCTCCCACTATTAATGTGTGGGGTTTTATATGTGGTTTAAGCTTTAGTAATGTTTCTTTTACATATGTGGGTGCCCTTGTGTTTGGGGCATAAATATTCAGAATTGAAACTTCATCTTGGTGGATCTTTCCTGTGATGAGTATGTAACGCCCTTCTTGATCTCTTTTGATTGATTTTAGTTTGAAGTCTATTTTGCTGGATATTAGGATGGCTACACCCACTCGCTTCTTAAGACCATTTGATTGGAAAGTCTTTTCCTAGCCTTTTACTCTTAGGTAGTGTCTGTCTTTGAATTTGAGGTGTGTTTCTTGTATGCAGCAGAAAGATGGGTCCTGCTTTCATATCCATTCTGTAAGCCTGTGTCTTTTTATAGGTGAATTAAGTCCATTGATATTAAGGGATATTAATGACCAGTGATTGTTCATTCCTGTTATTTTTTGGTGGTAGTGTGTGTGTACTTCTCTTCTTTGGGGTTTATTGCTGTGGCATTATCTATTGCCTGTGTTTTCGAGGGTGTATCTGACTTCCTTAAGTTGGAATTTTCCTTCTAGTACTTTCTGTAGGGCTGGGTTTGTGGATAAGTATTGTTTAAATCTGGCTTTGTCTTGGAATGTCTTGTTCAGTCCATCTACGATGACTGAAAGTTTTGCTGGGTATCTTAGTCTAGGCTGGCATCCATGGTCTCTTAGTGTCTGCATTATATCTGTCCAGGTCCTTCTGACTTTCAAGATCTCCATTGAGAAATCAGGTGTTATTCTGATGGGTTTGCCTTTATAAGTCACTTGGCCTTTTTCCTTTGCTGCTCTTAATAATCTTTCTTTATTCTGTACATTTAGTTGTTTATTTATTATGTGGCGAGGGGACTTTTTGGGGAGGTGTAGTCTGTTTGGTGTTCTATAGGCTTCTTGTATCTTCATAGGCATTTCCTTCTTTAAGTTGGGAAAGTTTTCTTCAATGATCTTGTTGAATATATTTTCTGTGCCTTTGAGTTGGTATTCTTCTCCTTCCTCTATCCCTATTATTCGTAGGTTTGGTCTTTTCATGGTGTGTCAAATTTCCTGGACATTTTGGGTCATGACTTTGTTGGCTTTAATCTATTTCTTCCACCGTATCTTCAACGCCAGCGATCCTCTCTTCCATCTCTTGCATTCTGTTGGTTATACTTGCATCTGAAGTTCCTGTTCGTTTACTCAGATTTTCTATTTCCAGCATTCCCTCTGTTCATGTCTTCTTCATTTTTTCTATTTCCCTTTTCAGGTGTTGGACTGTTTCCTTCATCTCTTTCATTGCTTTTTCATTATTTTCTTTCAGGGATTTATTGTTTTCTTCTGCTTTATTTGTTCTTTCCTCTAGTTTTTTATAGCGTTCTTCCCATTTTTTGTTTGTCCATTCCTCAATTTCATTTTTGATTTCTTCTTTATAAGCCTCTAGCCTCTTCATGATGTTATTCATAAGGTTGCTTTCTTCTGCTTCTTCCATTTTGTGATGTTCAGTTGTAGCTGTTGGAGGAGGGCTAGGTTGTAGTGATGCTGTATTGCTCTTCATTTTGTTGTATGTACTTCTGCCTTGACGTCTGCCCATCTCCTTGTGGATTCGTTCTTGGTCTTATCAGTGCTCTTGGTCCAGACAGAGCTGACAGATTCAGGAAGCCTCTCCCTGGTCCAGGTGGAAGCTCTGGGATGGATGGGAGGTGGGGGCTAGTCTCTGAGTCTCAGGCAGTGGCTGGGGTCTCCGGTGGATGTGTGAGGGGGCCGGGCATGGAGATTGCAGAGTCTGCTGGGGGTCTTGGAGGAGGGAAATCTTGAGGGGGGGGTCCTGCCTGATGGTCAGAACTGGGGCCAAGTTGGGCAGGTCTTCCCAGAATGGCTGGTACCCAGGGATGGGACCTAGGGGCAGGCCTCTCTGGGTATGACCCAAGCACTCACCTCTGGTCCAGATGAGGACTCTGGGCAGGATGGGAGCTGGGGGCTGGGCTCTGAGTCTCTTGTCCAGATGGGAACTCCATGTAAAAGCTGAGTTTTGAGGAATGATTTCTGGGGCAAGTTTCTTGCATTAGGATTCTGAGCCAATGAACTCACCTCTTGTTTTACACTTGCTGCCGTCCTTCCCCTGAGAGAGAGCATGAATGACTTTATGTAGACTGAATGGGCTACATTTATATGTGTAGGAGTATAGATAAGTAGGTAGATGTATGCATAAATATAAATATAGATATATAGATATAGATATGAGGTTATGAATTTGAGAGAAAGAAAGGAAGGGCTGCATGGGAAGGGTTAGAGGAAGTAAAGGGAAGGTGGAAAGTGATGTAATTTTATTTTAATTTCAAAAATAAAACTATTACAAAAAGATTACTCCAAAGCTGGTTTTTGCATCATGAAGGGAAATTAGAAGAACATGGATTTTTTCTGAGCTCAGAGTATCTGAAGATTATCTGCGTTGCATGATTCACAAGTGCACACCTAATGCAATGTGGATACTCTGTGCAAAAGTCAAGCCCAAATCTAAGGTGTGGTCTGCACTGGACCATGGAGTACCCCCAAGTCCTTCCTCAGTACATCATAGGAGCCCCATTCCCACATTCATCTCCAGAGTGCATCTTTAGGAGAGAAATAGGGAATGTAGTAAAAATAAAGAGAGGAAAACCAAGCTATAGCGACTTGATGATATACGATAATGAATGAGCACATTAACCCAAGTCACAGTTTTTCCTAATTCCCATAACTTAAAGTAGCTGCAAACACAGATGCACGGGTAAAGCCATGAGAGTGACAGGGCATTTCATTCTGTCTTGTTGGTAGACAAGAAATGAAGATAATATCACCCTTTGCTAAGATTCAGACAGCAGAGACTGTCATGGATCAACAGTTAGGCTTAATAATCCTTCCTAGTGGAAGTTCAGTTGAGGCTGGGAGAGCAAACAGGGTAGAATATGCTGAGGCACAATCTGTCCAGACACTATTTCTACATTGTGTATTCATTTTTATTTAATATTTGAATTCATTATTAAGTTGAGAATCATGGGCATATCTGTAATACATGTCTTCTTGATAAAAGAAATAGACAGCACATGCTAACATGGGCCTGCTAGATGTCAAGTTGTGTGTGTGTATGTGTGTGTGTGTGCATTTGTGTAACAAAGAAAAGAGAAACTGATAAAGATGAGGGCAGAGGAGAGGGTAGAAATCAGATGCCAATGCTTTGAAATATGTTGCAAGTACATTCGATAGAGCGTGTGAAAGCAGAAGTGACACTATCACTTGCAGAAAACTAGAAGAGGTAAGAGGTTGTGCATGGCTCCAGCTCATCCATAGCAGGCATGGCACTGAGTGAGTGGCAGATGGAAGCTAGAGAAGAACTCTGCCTTGACAATTGTCCTGGAACATTTTGATTGTATAGGAGTATACATCTTATCCTTGAAAAAATCATATTATGTTAATAACCTATAGGATCACATTCAATATCCTAGAAAGTGTAAAGTTACAAATATTTAATTTAATAAGTAAAGAAAGAAATCCTGGCAAAAAGGTTATGTCAGCAAACATACTTTTTAACTATAATATATCATTTTCAGGACCCTTTAATATTCTATGATGTGCTTGGCTGCCTGCACTTAGTTTACAACAAAAACTTTTTCTTAGGGGAGTCAGTAGTTTCCATTTCCCTGAGGAATCAACATTGCAAAGAATATGCTTTATTAAATACTATTGGAAAGTGGCGATGAGATGCCCAGACTCTTGGTATAGCTTTCTCATCCTCCTGACAGTGTGACTTTGGGCAAATAACTTTGTTTCTTTGGAGTTTCACTCTTTATTTGTGAACCGAGGAGGTAGAATAAAATAAAGAAGTCTCTGCAATCCCTTCTAGCACTAATATTCTTCTGGTCTATGGGAAAGATGCTGAATTCAGCCTGTCTGGAATACAGATATGAGGCTTGGGGTGAAGTTTCACTCATGAGGATTAAATCAGTGACAAGTGACATATTTAAGAAAAATATATAATCAGCTTGAACACTTTAATGATGGGTTAGTGCTCATTGCTTGGAGGAACGATTTTTAACAAGGTCATGATTTTAAAGGCTAATGTTCATTTTTGCCTTAACCAGAAGCAGGAGCAAGAACCTGGAGTATATAGGTCAATGCATTCCAAGATGTATTTCAGTGGGAGCTCACTCAATCAATTAGAATTTCTAAGTGAAAATGAAAATCTCTCTAAGTTCAGCCAGAGTTGATAAAACTAGCCTACCATGGGAAGATGGAAGAATCCTATTCTTAGGTTTAATATTTCCCAACTAGATTGTCAGTGTGAAGAGAGAGAAGACATTTCCAAATACCTTGATCTTTTAATTTTTTTTTACTTGATTTGTCATTGTATGTATTGCCTTAAGATATAAGTGATATGCTAAGTTTTCCCTATCTTTTAAATACCGTCCATTATTGAGCCAATAGAATACTGTAAAACTTATTTCTCTGAATCGTGCAAGAGAGGTATTTCTTCCCACATTTTATAGGTCAAAGAACTGAGGTCTAGAGCTCTGAGAGATCATATTCAGAATCCTAGAAGTATGGAGGTCCAAGTTGGGAATGCAACTCAAGTATTCTCAGTGTATTTCCATTTTATTTTCTGATGGATAACTACAGAGGTACCACTTCTTAAGGACACATATATTCTGCATGAAAGCCATTGCCTCCCAATAAAGCAAATACTCAATGGAAATTCAAGATGTATTCCTGGTGACTTGTGTTAAGTATATGGTTATCACTTGCCAGCTAGCATTAAGGGCCACATTATTTAGCAAATGTAAATCCTCATGGTTTAAGTCACTTATTCTTTGGGATCAGGTTGAGATTGGGTTGACCCATAACTGACCTCTTTCACAACAAGAAAGTGTGGATTTCCTGAAAGCAGATTCAGTGACTAAGGCATAGCTGGAGAAAGTTTGCTTGGGAGATTGTCCTCAGAAGTCTAACTGGAGGAGTGAAGATGCAGACAGAGGAGAGAGAAAGGAATAGAAGGCACCTGAGCAGGGGAGTAACTGTGGATACCAGCTCTGCCCAATCCCACTAGAGACTGAGTGATCTTTTGATACATAGGTTGAGAGGTTATTGATTCACTGGCACCTGCAGCTGAATTGATCAGGGTGACTCTGATTAACTCTTACCTACTCCACAGATGTACCTGTATGTGCCAGAGTGCATTTACAATGCCAGTAACTTACATGGAGAGAGACAGGAGCTTGAGAAGAGAGCTGCTGGTGTGCAGGCAGTGGTCAGCTTTTGGACTAAGAGGTGTGTCAAGGAGATAAACCAACAGAAAAGCAGGTTTTGTTGTTGATAGATATCAAGAGCTCAGGCAGACTGCATTAGCCATTATTGTTTGGGCTTCAGTGCCTAGGATTCTTTGTGTGGAGGCCACCTTGATTTGTTTTACAAGCATGTGGTGTGACTCATGGCATGCAGATCAGAGGACTTAGACTTAGAGAGGTCATGGGAACCTAAATGACACTCACTCTGTCTCTAATTTGGCTTCCTTCAGTGAGCAGCCTCATCTCTTTCACAGGCCACACACATATACACACAGAAATAGACCACACACACACACACACACACAGAGAGAGAGAGAGAGAGAGAGAGAGAGAGAGACGAGACAGAGAGAGAGAGACAGAGAGACAGACAGACAGACAGACAGACAGAGAGAGAGATGAGACAGAGAGACAGAGAGACAGAGAGAGACAGAGAGAGAAAGAGAGAGAGAGAGAGAGATAGACAGATGAGCTCCCTCACCCCTCCTTTTTCTGTAAATCTTCGATTCTCCTGGTCTAATTATAAGAAGGATGGCAATTTTCTTCTAATAATTGTCCTACATCCCTGGTCAATGTACCCGACTTGGCCCACATGACGGGAAGCAATGAAAGTAGAAAGTACAACAGCCATAGAAATCCACACTTAAGAGAGCAGAAGTGTTCATTGCACACATTAACACAATATGAACCACACGAGATTAGTACTCTATCAGATAATCAAATACACGGCCAAGGACAGATATACTCTGTGCTTCTGAAAATACAGCACACACTGGCTGAGCTCTCATACAATACGGTGCTGCCTGAAAGCTAATGGACAGCAGAACTGAGCCAGCCAGGGCATAGGTCTGTCTTTATGACAGGAAATGGAGTGAGATGTAAAGAAGTTATGCAAATGGAAAACTGGGGAAGGGATTGTGTCCCTTTTGAAATTAGACAGCATGGAAAATGCGTGGGCATGTATGTCATCAGCCTGTGTCTGTGCTAGACTCTTCAAACCTTGCATATTCTCTCCAGTGTCCCTGTATCATGACAAATGATCCTAAAGCCTTGGAACTGATTTTTTTTCACAGTGTTCTCAAAACACTCCATTTCCCAAATAGAAAGTAATGAACTTATTTTACAATTATTGACGTGTGTTCTGCCGACCCATTCTGACTTTGGGACCCGAATTCCTGGCTACAGAAGCCGAAGTGCTATATTCTTTCCTTCTTTCTTCTCATCACTCATTCACCTTTTTCTCCACCCCTCCATTTATTTATTCACTTAAGTATCCACCTGACTGCCCTAAAGGCATCGTGCCACAAACTCTGCATATGCAGATGGCACCAGAAGCAAGATTTTTTCCCCTTGGTTATAACAAAATTGAGGCTACAACATAACATCATGGATTTGACAAGACTATTCTCATCACAGCCAGACCTGGAGCAGCATCCTCTCTCCTCTTCTCCCTCCCTCTGCCCCATTTTCCCTTCCTTCTTTCCTAAATGAATTGTTGTGATGATATTACCAACTTTTTACAAAACAAAGGCCAGCTAATCAAGGGTGTTGAGATTTCATTTTTAAAGTACGTTGTGTATTTTCATGTGTTAGATCCACAGGTTTTCATAAAATAAAGATTCTATGCCTAGACAGTTGTATCATTAGTGATTTCAAAGTGGGTGTATATATTTCCCTGTTTCTGACAGAGCATGAATGATGTATGTAGGCTACAAATATATTTTTCTGAGGTTTTTATAATGTTTCATCCTGTTCCTAAGTAAAAAAAAAATATTCCAACTGCTAGAAAATTACAGGACTTGTCTAGGGGTGATGAGGTCCCTGCTTGATCAGAGTGTAGCTGCCTCTCCAATTATTAGTGTTGGGCTATTTATTTAACAAGGTCTGGAGTGTCATTCAGCACATCAGGTGTATTAATACTGTTAATGGGAGGTGGTGGCTCAGTGACAAAGCCCAGAATAATACTTTACTAAGTGGTATAGAGAGGTAGGCTTCCTGAAGCAATTTGTCACATACTAATTCATTTGCTGTTCATTATAATGCCAGAGGGGGAATGGTTATCACTTCTGTTTTACTGATGAGGAAACATAGGGTGAAAGAATTTGAATAGTTTCTCCAACATCATGGGGATGGTCATGGTAAAGTCAGAGCTAGAATCATGTTTGAATTTGGGGACCTTGTGTTATTTTCATATGGGTCTTAAAAATGTAATGGAGGCTACAGAGATGGCTCAGTGGTTAAGAGCACTTGGTGTTATTGCAGAGGACCAGGATTCGGTTCTCACTGCTCATATGATGGCTCACAACAATCTGTAACTCCCCCTCTTCTGGTCTCTATGGGCACTGCACACATGTGATGCACATACATATATGAAGACAAGACACTCGTACACACAAAATAAAAACAAATACAACTTTAAATATATATAAATGAATAAAATAAATGTTCATCATAGACTGGCTTTATTCCTACTTCAACTATTAGAGATAATGGGCATCTTTTCATGATCTGAATGTGTTTACATAGTGTTCAATTTTGATAATGCTCATAGATGTGATAGTTCAATGTAAACTCTTTCTAGAATAAATTTCCAGGAAAATGAGCTTGAATGACTACTGAATGGCCAAGAACTCTGTATGTGTTCCTGCGAGATTCATAAATAGGAGTGAAGCAGGAGACTTATAATTCAAACTGAGTCTTTTAAAGTAGCTTTCCAAGTCAAAATGGGGGGAATGTTTTACACTGCATGCTGAAACCATTATGAACACATTTTTAAATGTTTATCCCTTTCCCCGTTCTTCAGAGGCCACAGGGCATGGGACACTACTAAGCCACTAGGATGAGTTGTAAATATAGTCACAATGGTTGCTAATATTTACTTCAGACTCATGAAGTATACTCTAAGTGTCTAGTTTTCCTAAGCCATGAGACTTGGCATTGTACAATTTCATTTCTATCACCATGTGTGGGTAAAGCATTAGAGTTTCAGAGAACTTAGTGACATAACTATGAAGCTGACCAGCTAACTGCATGGTTCAAAGGAGTCAGATGCTACAATTGAGTTTTAGACATTGTATTACTAGTGTCACTTCAATATTGTGGTATGATTTTGACCCCTCAAAGAATTTGAAAACATCTAGAGAACTGATCATTGCCACCTAGTGGGGTGCTACTGACTACTACAGGATAGAAGTCAGTATGACTCATAAATATCTTACCAGAGCCCAGAGCAGCCCGACATTAGAAACCTTTCCAGCCCCAAATACTAGTCTTGTTCAGAATAAGAAGTCCTGGTATTATCCCTGAGATTGAATACTAATTTGATCTTTGCAGTCGGTTGCCATGATTCCAGTGAGCTTTACTTGTTAAGAAGACAAAGCTCCATTCCTTCTGGCTTTCCTGCAGGGACAAGGAAAAGACCCAAAAGTACCCAGGCTGCCTCACTGCTCTGAAGGACAATCAGACTTTGGGTTGATGGCTTGGTAAAGGGACTGACACCTCAGACAAGTCCAAAGCAAATTATGAAACACAGAGGCTCTCCCCTGCCCCTTCAAAGCAACCTTTGTTTCCAAGACTAGACTTTTTATTATTACATTTTTTAAATTAAGATTTAATTATATCATTTTCCTTTTTCCACTTTCCTTAAGTACCTCCAAGGTACTCCTTTTTGGCTCCCATTTCTAAATCTTGTCTTCTTTTTATTTGATATATGTATATATATATATAATGTATATGTATATATGATAATATATACATATATTATCATTTTAGATGCAAATAAAAGATATGCTTAGTTCATTTAATGTTGCTTGGGCTTGATATTGGATATTGAATAGCCAATTGGGAATACATCACTTGAGAATACCATTTCTCCAGCTATCAGCATTCTTTAGTTCTTAGTAGTTTTTTGTCGATGGGTAGGACCCCATGAGCTTCCACGTTAGCATGTAATTGATGTTGTGCTTCTTCAGGTCTTCTTTATGAGCCATATTGTTAAAGTATCATGGGTGAAGCTTTACTGCGATTTCTAGGAAACACAATCTAACAGTGGACTGGACTTTTAAGGTTTAAGGTAAACTGGCCTCCAGGTGGCTACAGAACTTGGCTGTGACAACAGCAATAATGCTCTCTGACACTCATAACCAAGGTGAAGTGCATGTGTGTTAAGAGTTCATTCCTGCTGTCCACACCTTGAAATGTATCAAGTACCTCTCCATGGCTCTCCTTTCTCACAATAAAGTGAATTTATGAGCGTGTCAGAACAATATACCAGACATGGATTTCCCCTTGCTCACTTAAACTCAAGCGACAGTTCAGTGACAGAAGTCCCAGTAGGTGGGAATGGGGGGTGGATTGGGGGGAGGGGGGGGGGGGGGCCCGGGTGGGAGGAGGGAGGACAGGGGAATCTGTGGCTGATATGTAAAATTAAATTAATTATGAAATTAAATTTAAAAAAAGACGAAGTCCCAGTAGGAAAAAAGAAGCTAAGTCTAGTACCTGACTTGAACCACTTAGTGTCCCCTCTCAGTTTCCCACATTCATTCATTGTCTGATATTTACCAAACATCCAGAAGTAAAAGACCAAAACACATCATGGTAATGGATGGATGACAACAGGGGGCTAGCAGCTGTGTCACAGTCAACTGGGTTAAGAAGTAGTGATTAAAGTCTCAATGGAAAATTACTTATCATTGGAAACAGAGTTGGAATCTAACTTTACCTGAAATTGCATCTGGGGTGAATGAGTGGCCGTCTGCATGCCACCTGCCATCGCCTTCAGGCTTTCATTTTCCCACCTATAAAATGAGGAGCCAGACAGAATTATTGGGAAGACTAAGATAGCTTCCTATTTTAATATTCTAGAATTTCTAAAGGGGAAAAGAACAAAAGCTTCCTCAAATCCAGTATGGCTGCTATTAAATCATTTTCCAATTTCTTTGGTGTTCTCGCTGTGGATGAATTTCTTCCCTTAAAGTTTTAATCTTATAAGTGCCTAATGAAGGTGAATTTTTTCCATGAAATATCTTAACACACTCAAGTCCTTTGTATCCCTGTGTAGAACTTTCTTCCCTACTTAGCCCAAAACAGCTGTCTGCGGGTGGGAAATGGCAGAGGCAGAAGTCTGAGCTACCACAGTAGGTTGCGGACAGTAAGGACAGATTAATATTTACCCTCTGTCAGCTCTCTGATCAACAGCAATATACAGCAGCAGACTTCAAGGCAGCTTTGCCCAGAGAAAGAGATCTGACATCTTTTATCTTCCCATTTCACACATCAAGAGACAGCCTTGGTACCCTGATCACAGCTCTTCTTACAGAGGGGGATAAGCACATGGGACAAAGAAGAGGAAATCCACATATACTAATCCCAGCAGGGGAAGGGATAGCCGTGTAAAGTCTGAGATTATATGTGACTCAAGAGGCCTGGAACAAGGCCATCTACACTGGCTTTAATCATCATATCTTATAAAATTTATCATATTACACTAAAACTTAATTTTCAAGTCAGCATTTCAGAGACCAACTTTTCAGTCAAACAGTCTCCGTGTTCTTCTTCCATATAAAGTCAGAGAATTTTTCCTACATTTACTCGTTCTTCAAGTGCATACTTTAATTCTAGCTCCAGGGTGGCTGATGGTCTCTTATAGATTCCATGGGCACCTCCACTCACATGCTCATAGAGAGATACGTGCACAGTAATAAAAGAATATTTAAAAAGAAATTTCTAGTGTAAATCCAGTAATAACACACAGAGACAGATTTCCTGACAAACTGCATGCAAGGTGGTATGTTCCACTGGACAGTAGTCAGCACTATATTTACACTGAAAACGCTTCGTTTACAACATGTGTGGAATCAGATTAACTTCTCCTTAGAGAAATTCTCAGAGCGGGGGCTGAGGAGATGGCTCATCTCATAAGAGCACTTGCTGCTCTTGCAGAGGACAGGAATTCAGTTGGGCATCTCACAACCACCTGCAACTCCAGCTCCAGAGGATCTGATGCCTTCTTCTGGCCTCTGTAGGTGCCTGTATTCACATGCACATAGATATGTACACAGTAATAAACATATATTTAAAAAAAGAAATCTCCATTGCAAATCCAATATGGTTAACCATTTTTTTATTTCCATGGTAGTCTTTATTTTTTCAAGTATTGATAACAAGATTACATGAGTAATGGAATATATAACTTTTTAATGTAATATAATACAACCTTTTATTTATTATTTTATTAAGGAATTTTTTTTATTCATTTAACGTATCAACCACAGATCTCCCTCTCTTCCCTCCTCCTATCCCTTGAGCCTTCCCCCAAACCCACTCCCCCCATCCCTTCTTCCAACAAGGTAAGGCCTCCCATAGGGAGTCAGCAAAGCCTGATACATTCAGTAGAGGCAGGTCCAAGTCTCCCCCCCCCCCCCCCCCCCCCACCTCAAGGCTGTGCAATATGTCCCACCATAGGTAGTGGGCTCCAAAAAGCCAGCTCATGCATCAGAGATGGATCTTGATCCTACTGCCAGGGAGCACCTTAAGCAGATCAAGCTACACAACTGTCTCACTTATGCAGAGGGCCTAGTCCAGTCCCATGGACACTCCACAGCTGTTCTAAAGTTCATGAGTTCCCACTAGTTTGGTTTGGGTTAACCATTTCTTTACAAGATGGTGACATAGAGCCTTTGAGTTTTCATTCAATTAAAAATAAAATTAAGCACTTTAAAGATTTTAACAGATACATGCATATCTTTCATAATGTGGTTATCGTTTTCCAAGGGTCTGGGAATCCATTTGCATACCCCTATACTAACGTAGTTGTTTATGTATATGTATATTTTAAACCTTTCTGTGGCTGTTTCTATGTAAAAACAGGCTGACAGGAAGGGCTGCTTTTAAATGTGTTCACTTTTCCTCATAGAATCGAAATCTTTGGGCATACCATGGGAGGTGGCTAATAAAAGGCTCCTTAAACGTATTTCCATGATTTCTGCTGCTATAAGTCCAAGCAGTTTATTTTTAATTATTTGCATATATATCATAGATGATGTTTCAGGGGAAAATCCTAGCACAGTCTCAAAATGACAGCTTAGAGGCTAGGAGGGGATTTCAATGTTGATTGTTCTTGCCCTCTCATCACAAGAGTAAAGTTAGTGGTTTTTGCTTCTTTAAATTCCTCCCCATGATCCTGACAGATAAATCAAAGTTAAGTTTTTTAAAGCACGGGTTGGCCAATTACTTGGCAATTCGGTCTCTGGTTGATTCTGATTGTATTTGCTCAATAATTGCTTATTTTGAAATCTTAACTCTCTCTGGATGATGTTTAAGAGTCCCATGCCCCAGAACTTAACACTCTCATTCTTGAAGCTGTTCACATCTCACCTCATCTCTTACATGGTGCTCCTCCCTCTGGCCACCTCTACTTTGTTAGAAAATACATAGATAGCTACCAACTCTATACGATAGCTCATTTTAAAAAATTAAAGCATTCAAACTTTGAAAATTCATGCCTATATTGTTTCAAATCCATCACAGACATAAACAACAATTTGTATTCTATTCCTTAGGACAAAAACATATGTTGTTACAATTTGTACAATAGCTGGGTGATATCCCAGGTGACAACACAGGAAGGACTTAACAGTTATAGAAGGAGATTTGAAAAGTTAATTTTCCAGGATCCTCTGTAGAGAGTATGGTGCTTTGAAGCATAATCCAATGATTGATGTAGGTGACTGTGAAGCCTGAGTCAACAATAAATGGCAATTATACTTAATGCTTTAATTTCAGTGTTAATTTTCATTAAATAGCTTAAATAAAAATAAGTTTCAGTGTTTACAGAAAGGAAAACAGTGCATTTATGTAAAGAATCTGATTCTACAAACATCTATATGAGCGGAGGATTGGAGTCTAGTCTGGCCATAGATGCTTAGTAAGTAAGTGACTTTGAAGGAGTGGGCCAGGGGACATCTGTGACTCAGAACAATGCAGTTACTTAGAGCAGATCTTAGAGCTCACCCCCAAGGCTGCTGTGTGGCTTTGAGGTTATGTAGCCTTCTGTTCCTTTCATCTCCCTAAGCCTCATTTTCCTTCACTGTAAAATGGAAAGAGAAGTATCTACCTCATAGGATTACTCTGAAAACCAGATGGCACAGTGCTTGCAAAACACTGTGAATGGAAAATGAAACACAGGAAGAGCTCAAACAGCTGTTGTTGTTGTTGTAATTATTATAATTATTTACAATGAGGGAGCTAGATTAGATAATCTCCAAGGTCTTCTCCAGCTCTGAAATTCTATGGTCCTATGAACAGTTCATTCCCATATGACGTCAGATAAATGAGGTCTCACTATTTATTGGGCAAGAAATCAATATGGCCAATTTTCAATTGTATCCAGTAAGGTAAGCTGAGCAGAGCATGAATTATTCAAAAAACTTTGGTTACACTCAATATAGTTCCAGTTGCTCTTGGAATGCATAGAACTGTTTAAAAGAATATTTTCTACTCTTATATTTAATGATTGAAATGAGTTTGCCCTTTCTCTGTTCACTGAGGGTGAAGCAATAGAAGTCTGTTAGCTGTCTCAAACATGTTATTTCATTTAGTGAGCAGAGACTTAGCTGAAATCATCCAGCTACCACTTGGGTAATAGAAAACTCAAGCAGGGTGACACCATCTTGGCTCTGATAATGGACATGCCTGTGACCAAGCAGCACGCCTTCTCTTACAGAGCCTTTCTAGAGCATCAGGTAGCTCAGGTCCACTCAGGCTTTGACATTCGAAGAGTGAGAAGCTGACTGCAGAGTGCAGTTCTGCTGATAACTTAATTTCCAAAACTGCCTGAGTACCGCAGTGATACCTAATTATAACTCCCCAGCACAATGGCTACTGCCAAACACTACAATAGTCTAATTATCTAAATTTCCATTTATCATTCAAGACTGCTTCCTAACTTGTCATATACTTCATCTTTTAAAGTAGAGGTTCTTTTCTTTTCATGTTTTTTTTCTCCTTTTTGTGCTGTTCTTTTTTTTTTTTAAATGAAGGATTTGTTCAGGTCACCATTGGATTATTCAGAGGTAAATAACTCTACAAAAGACAGGTGAGACAGTAGGCATTGGTACTGCATGAAATCATTGTTCTTCCAATGATGGGGTACCTGTTGGGGTATGGGCTTCCTCCACAGGCTGGCCAGCTGGATTAATAAATCTTTTGGAACATTGGTTTCATTGTTTGGGAGCACAATCATCAGAGAAAATTAATTAGAAAAGAAGCATCCCATACAAAGATTCGATATCAAGCAGACTATGGCAACCAGTGGTCTGACTGCGTAGTTGGTACTCAGTCCCATGGAAAATTTGAGGAGCATCGTGAAGTACTGTGATCATTATGCCCAAGAGTCACACTGATGGAATTAATTCTTATATATTATGTGGTAGTTCCAGAAGCATTGTGTTTGTTTCACTTCTGTCATCCATGTGCAAGAGGTTAGTTTGCTAGGGAGGACTTTACAACCCAGAATTAATGGACTTTGAGACAAAATCAAGGATAGCATGAGAGGTACTGTATCTGTGAGAATATGGTCCAATCCAAGAAGGAATTGGCTATAATAACAGACCAAAGAATAATAAATAGTATAATCAAAAGAATGTATTTTGGAACATAAGAGATCTCTAGTAAAGTCTACTCATACAAAACATATGCCTTCCATCAAGGCAGATTTGTCATAAAGCCACATTACAGGCAGTTTCCAGCATTCTCTACATAGATTCAGTACAAAGTATTTGTGGAGTAAAAGACATTATACATTGAGGTAGCTGAATCCAAACCAATAGTTTGTATTGATGTGGTATGACCCAACTTTCCACAAATTCATCCCCAGTCAGTATTACAACTAGTTGTGTCTGTGGTGTTTGATTTCACCTCCAGGTAATTCAGGTCCTTGATTAGTGTGTGCCTGACAAGACAAAGATCTCCAATTTTCCTTTCCCATTAATGGCAAACAGAGAAGCATAAACATCTATTACACTTATTTTCCTGGACTCTAGGTATGCTCCCTGACCCACAACTTGTATTTCCTAATCATGACGCACAGCAAATGCCTCTGCCAGTATAGGAATTCCTTTCTTTCTTTCTTAGAGGTTCCACTGCCACTTGAGTGTAACATGACTAGGTCATAGCCATTATTGTTTGAAACACACTTTCCTACACTTGAGCTCTGTGGTAGTATGAGTGGTTATCATGGCCATTAACTCTTTGGACATCTCTTCTGAAGTCTAAAAAGAGTAGGCACATCATCAGGGGGTTGGAATAAGGGCTAGGTGAAGGGATTCATAGCTGTGAGCAAGAGGTGTCTAACTTTCTCCAAATTTTCCCAATTTTAGTCCATTGGTGAATATTCTCTGCTAACAGAATCATTTATATTTGAGCCTTACTTTAACCTTGAGAAAAGACTCTAAAGTCACCAAGCATATCTATTTATATATATATTTTACTAATTCTTTAAAAATTCCATATACTTTATTTAGATTATATTCATCTTCTTCCCTCATCTCTTCCTGGATGCAACTATGCTCATCCATTCCCATTCAATCTTGCATCTTCATTGTATTTTAAAACTGAACCAGGATAGTTAATGCTTCCTATACACTCTTGAGTATATGGCCATCCACCAGAGCATTTTGACCTACCAGGGTTATATATTTAAAGAAAACTAACTCTCCCTCTCCCAGTATCCATGGTTAACTTCAGCAAAGCCATACTTTCAGGTCGTAACTTTACAGTTACACATATAAATTCACAGTGGCTGTGACAGCATGCATAAGGCCTCTATAAGTTCTAGGCAGATCAATCATAACTTAATGATTATACCAAAGCTTATGTAATAGATAAGGCACAGTAAAAGCTAATCAAAGATTCTTCAGGTATGGTCATTTGAAACACTGTATAAACTCAGACAATATGAAACTTGAATATTACCCATTCGAACACCTATACTTTAGGTGAGAAATCCTTTAGGTGAGAAATCCTACATGGAAAAGTGTCCAATAATCCTGACCTGCAGAGCCAGGAAATTATAGAACAAGGACACACAATAGGAATTGTGATGCTTAGTGGGATCTTCCCATGGTGTTACTCTTTTCTGCAGCCCATAACAGGGAGGAGGACATTTGTTTTTCCTTTTCGTTTGTTTCCATTGCCATAGCAGTTCAGACATAGCCCTGTCTGCTGTGGGAAACATCCTGTTCCACATTGTTCTAATGGTCACAAATTTTAATGATTTTTTTTTTGCTACTGAATTCAAAGGCTTTGACATTTAAAATTAGTTATACTGCCTCATTCATAAAATTGGATATATATTACAGTAGAACACTTGAATGTCATGAATTAGAATTCAAATATAGTTATATTTTTTATTATTTGAATCATCCAGATAACTTTATTCAAAATGGCTGAAATTTGCATTGGAAATTAGCAGTTTCTAATCAGAAATAAGCTTTTTTTTTTATTAAATTGACCGCATTTTTGTTAAATTAAAAACCATGGAATAATGTCCCCATCCCATTTTCTTTCCTCAACACAAATGAATATATACACAGATAAATGTTTAAAAAAATCTGTTTCCTCAAAAGTCATTTTCTCATGCTTCACTCTACACCATCCTCCAATAATAATACTTAAATGGTCATCTTCTTCAGTGATATTGGAGTGGACAATCTTTATGGTGTTTAAAACAAGTAATATGCAAGTCCTGGCACTACCTTCTCCTAGGTGACTAGTCACAGACAAGTCAACTAATTGTTCTTAGCAGATGGCAGAGAGAGACTTCAGGACAATACTTCAAAGAATAGCTATTTCTCTCTCCCTGGAACAAAAGTGGCAGCATGAGTCACAAGAAAGGGCATCCAGAGGCAAAAGAAAATCAAGTAGGAAACACAGGAAGTATGAAAAAGGGTAAGTTTCATTGAGGGATGGTGGCCAACAGTGACCATGGTTGTCAAAACCACAGAGAATGATGACTTAGTAAAAGCCAGGAGTAGATGCTTATGGCATGCTTGAAAATGAGATAGTGGCGATACCTGACATCTCTGAAGTTACACGAGACAGTGGTGATGCCCATCAACCTTGAGGATGCATAAGAGAATGGTGATGCCCAGCATCCTTGAAGAAGTCTAAGACAGTGGTGATGCCCAGCACGTTGAGAGTACTTGAGACAAACTCTTGTTCATCATTTAACACTTAGCTCACAGTGATGTCACACATAAAAGCCTTTTCTTTCTAGTATCTCCTATATCAAGACATCAGATCCTTCATCTGAAATTTCTGAGTGTTTTATTTATATCTGTTTGTAACATTTAGCAAATCTTACACTATTCTTGTCAGCATGTCTATCCCACAAATTAGCTAGAATGCATGACCAATTTATTTATTTCTCTTCCCAGTACAATGAATGAGTACCACATTAATAGATTTTTGGATAATTCAATTATCAAAAAGAAAGGGGGAGGAACTATTTACTACAGAGTTATACCAAAGGAAGTACATATAAGTGCTGACCTATTTTGAGTTAAGATTCTTGGCCACACCATAGGGACCTAGTGACAATGAGAATAAGAGTGAGAAGGCAAGAGATGGGAAAAGGAGGTTTAGTTTGTGGAGCAAGGTAACAGTATGGGCAAGCTTTGTGATACCTTTACAAGTGATGAGCAGTCTCTGAGGTCTCTTGTGTTAACCAAGGAAGCATGAGTTTGTCATATTATCATTGGGTTTTGTAGGTTTCTCCCACACTTCTAAATCTTCTGTATCTTAACAATAACAGTAAACAAAACAACCAGACTTGCTCATGTTTGATCATGAAATAGAGGACAAGTCAGTGCTTAGTGGGGTAAAGCTAGAACAATATCAAGAATGGATGGATATCAATGTTACCAAGAAAGATGGCAGCCACAGTGACAGAGACAGAAGTTCTGTTTTGTAATCATTATCATACAGATATGAATTGTTGCTTTCCATAAAGCAAGACTTTGGGGCCACTACAGATGACAGAAGGGCTTGGGGCCCTTCAAGCAGAAGGCAGAAGTCAGATAGAGTATGTGGAAAGGAAGAATAGCAGTGAAATAACAAAAGTAGATTTTGCTTTGGTTTCAAAACAATTTCTGAAGGACTTATTAAGTAAGAGAATTATAAGCTATTGTTCTTCTAATAGAAAATCAGAATTTTGTCTTTCTCTTTTATCTTCCCTCAAATTATACCCTCCCTCTAAGGCATGGGTGGAGGAATGGATCCATTAGAGGGCTAACATGAATAGTGTCTCATACAGAAATTATGTTCATGGAAAGATCATAATGTAATATTAGCATGCAGAATGTATGTGTATGAGCCCACACTCTCTACCATCATCTTCAGCTGTGTGCCAGTAATGAGAAAATAGCTCCTGGGGGAAATAATGTAGTTTACCCAAGGCATCATTCAAGGCTTAAAAACAAGATCCAAAGAGACAGAGAACATATGAGGTTAATATTGAAGTGTTAATGGGGACTTAACTATTGTGAAGCTCACATTGTGCTAATTAAAAATAATTGCATGGTCCTAGAATTAGAGAGTTTGCATGGAGAGAGGTCTCAAGGTCATTGCTTTTTTTTTTCTTGATTTCCATCTTGGCTGTGCACAAACCTCAATAGTTACCGTCACAAGAATAATTAGGCTCTGTAAAAGCTGGTTTCTCTAACCAAATGTGAGTAAGGAATATCTTATTCTAATAGAGAACCTTCATTTTGAAAAGCAAATGAATATCATGTAGTTCTTAGTGATTGAAATAAATTAGAAAAATAAGGACCCCAGGGACCAAAGTACTTTGACATCACCAAAATGTCACTCCACTCCAAAATGTCCCATGTGAATGGCTTTCTAGTGCTCACATTTTATGTGAAAAGTCTTTATTCATGTAGGAATAATGTAAATCTCTCTTTTCCGAACATTTAAACCAGATCCCTAGAGCACTGTGTATGTGCATAGTAAGCATGGACCACTCTGCCATCAAACAGTGGGAAAGTAAGAGAATTCACAGACCTTGGATATCCAAAATGTCATGTCTTATAAGCAACTTGTTTCATTTTTTCACTAGTATTCTAGTGTTCTAACAAATCTTGTCAGAAGTGGGTTATACCCTAATATTTACAACCAGGAAATCTTGCTTTATAGTATTCCATAGCAAACCTGTATGGCTGGGTGCACTGTAGACTCATGCTTAATTTCTTAACAATTTTAATCCATGCCTTCTTTCAGTGACCTGATCTGCATGATTTTCAAAGCAGTAACAGGAAGGTAGTGCATCACATGCTCAGTCACTGAGTGAAGGCGCCAGAGCCTGTTTAGCTCATTTGTCCCAGTGGTGGATCAGCTGTCCTTGATCTTTTGGGCCCCCTCTCCATCCTTAGTCTAATTATTTGCTAATTGATGCTGCACTGCCTACAACATTGGGCCTGCTGCACTTCATTGCTCACAACTCTTTTGCCATATCCTCATTGATATGGCAGTCTTGCTCAGGCTCTTGCCACATCTGAGGCCTTAACAGCTATTCTCTCTGCTGGTCCGTGGCTAGGGCTGAAGGAACAAAGGATGTTCTTGTTCAAGGTCCTATAGATGGCTATAACTTCCAATGCCTTATGGACCTTGAACTTTGTTCCTATATGTTTCTTTATTGTTCTACTTAATATTCGGGGGGGGGAGTTTCTTTCACTGAAAACATGCTGGTTGCTTAGTAAAAGTTGCTCTTCAAATGTCTTCATTATATTATATTATATGGCTGTGTTAATTACTATTTTTTTTATTTGCCAAGACCAAACACCTTAAAAAAGAAATTTAGTAGAGTAGTGTTTATTTTGACTGAAGGTTTGCGAGAGTGTCAGTCCCCCAGAGTGGAGAAGAAAGAGAAAGAGGAGCAGCATATGGCTATGGCAGGCACATGAAGTAGGAGAGATCTGGCTACTTAAAGGGCCAGAGTGAAAACCCTAAGACTTATCCCCTAAGAAAACCCATTTCATCCAGTTCGTCCTAAAAGTTCTGCGATCTCCCCAAACAAGTCTATGAGCTGGTGATCAAGCATTGAAACACTTGAGCCTATGGTGGACATTTCATGCTCAAAGCATAGCAAGTGTGATTGAAAGAACAATGCCCCTCTACTACAAGATGACTGTGTTTTGGTCTGTGGAACCGATGACTAAATCACCTCATATATGTCCAAGAAGTTTCGTGAGGGGCTTTCTCAAGCCCTCCCTTGGTTATTTGCGTAGGACTTAACATTATAACAGGGCTCCAGGAAAAAGAGGTGAGACAGTAAAAGGGAGACTTGGCATGAGGCAGCATGAGAACAGTTCCACCAGGAGACAATGGCTGAGAAGACGGGAAAGGGACTGTAGTAGTTACATGACCTATTGCTGTGACTAAACACTTGACAGGAAGCAGATTGAAGGGAGAAAGTATTTAAAGCATTTGCTTTAGCTCCCAGTTGGAGATTCCAGTCTATAATGGTAAGCAAAGCTTGAGGCAGCTGGTCACACTGTGTCTGCAGTCAGAAAATAGAGGGATGAATCCTGTGTGCAGCATCCCCTTCCTTTCTCCTCCTTCTACAGTCTAGGATTGTCCCCTGTGGTATGGCGCCACCTGCAGTTGAAGTGGGTCTTCCCACTTTATTTATCCTCATCTAGACAGTGTTAAACATATGGGCCTATGAGGGACATACCTAGAGGCTACAATAATCTACACAATTACTCACAGGTATGCCTGAAGCTGTCTCCAAGGTGATTCTGTATCTTGTTAAGATGACAATCGGTGTTAATCATCATAGAAATAATGTACCAAGGAGTGTTCCCAGCCTCTGGAAACTGGGAAAAAACAAGGATATAGATCCTCCCCTGGAACACTCCAAAGAGTCCTGCTGGTATGCCAAATGTAGCCCAGTGGGTCTCATTGCAATCCTGTGACCAGGGACACATCATTATTATTAGCTGTACTATTATCTCTAGCACTGAAGATAATAAATTAGTTTAACATCAAGTCAGTAAGCGGCCATCTGTTATATAAGCTATTGGAAACTAATGAGCAATCTCTTCATCATTGTCCACTATATGCAATATGATGTTACAGCAAGCTTTCTGTAACATCCATTGTTCTATGAAAATGAATACGATCTTTAGGAATTGTCTCTCTCAGGTTTCCCCCATGCTGTAAAATTCCATCTGATGTGCTTAATAGTCGGTTTTCTGAACAACTGGGATTTATTTATGAATATATAGAATAATATGAGACCTCTTATTTGGCACTTGGAGTTACAACAGAGAAAAATTACTTCCCCAATAGATCAATAGACTTGATGAGTCTATTTGTTTTGCCATCAGCCCCATTACCTTCCTGTTCCTCAGCAGTCTACTTGCAGCATCGATTATTGATGATGCCTTGGCTGCTGCTTTTCTTGCAGTGGCTGCTTCCTTAGCCCCATGCTCTGTTGTCTCCTGCAGTTTGATCAGCAAAAATCACCCAATCCAGCTGGGACTGGACCTGGCACAGGGCTCACAGACTGAGACTTGCCACCTAAACATTCTCATTTGCTTATTCTTGGCATAATCTAACTCTGCACCATGCTTTTTAGTTTACAGAGGGTATGGTTTCATTTCACCCCCACATTAAGGAGGTATTATTGTTTTTAGGTATCCTTTGGAAAATTAAAGATTAAGGAGAGGTTCCAGGAGAAAATGATAGAAAGGTTTGAATGAAAATGTCTTAATTACTTATGGAGATTATAAAATTAATGAAAAGTTTACTACATCACAGCTGTTGGACATTTTATCTCAGTGTCATGAATCCAGATACACATTGTTAAAGTGTATTTTTAAATGAAAAAAAAAAACAAAAAAACAGATGCATGGGGCCTAGGGAGACGGCTCAGTGGGTTGTATGCCTGTTGCACAGTTGCACACCGTGAGTGCTTGAGTTCAGATCCCAGAATCCATGTAAAAGACTAGACATAGTGGTTTCACTTGCCTGGATTGCCAGGGCTAGGACTTGAAGACAGGAAGATCCCTGGAGGTTAGGGAAAGCTAACCTAACTGCACTGACAAACTCCAGTTTCAGTGAGAGATCCTGGCAAATACATAGATAGATAGATAGATAGATAGATAGATAGATAGATAGATAGATAGATAGATAGATAGATAGATAGATAGATGATAGATAGATAGATAGATAGATAGATAGATAGATAGATAGATAAATGAATGTAGAGAGTGATAGAAGAAGATATTTGATGTTAATGTCTGACCGCCTAGTGTACATGTAAGTGCACACGTGCCCCACACACATGCACAGATAGGTCTATGCCACAACTACATCTCCATAAACTTACAGATACATATTACAAAATAATTTGGGAAATGCAGAAAAGTTATAAAATCTCCTTTAATCTCGTTGCTCAAAAACAGCCACAATATTTCCTTCCAATTTTTTTTTCAGGGCAGTCATACAAGTATATATTTGGCATGATATGTTTTATTTATAGCTTTGTGTTTCATGCCTCTTCATTACCTGGAAGAGTATAAGGTGCCCCCCCCAACCTCACTGTATTTAAATTTTATTATATTGCCTGCCAATGATCTACATTTTCTTTATTCAAGTACAAATGAAAAGCCAGGCCATGCTTCCTGAGTTCTGATTGTCTCAAGATTAGACCCCTGATCTCAGGATGCGGTCTGAAGACCTGCAGTGCCAGCTCACTTTGGAGCCTCTTACGGCTGCAAATTCTCTGCCCAGACAGGCTCCTTGCAGTGAGGTCAGAGCCTCCCCAAGGCAATCAGCTCTCTGTGATTTTCACACGTGCAAGTTTGCAAAGGACTTGGCTTCTTCTGTGTGTGTTGATGAGTCAACAGCAGCCTGTTGTAGGGTAAAGTCAAACAGAATAATTATTAGAGATGAAAAACAAAACAAAACAAAAAACCAAAAAAACAAAAAAACAAAAAACCAGAAGAGCGTCTTGATTACCAGAATTTCCCACTTCCAAAGGCTTCAACATTTACTTCTAGTATATTGAATGGGCAAAGTTCTAAACCCACGGTTCAAATGCCTAGAAATAGGATAAGCAGTTTTTCATATTTATTATCATTATCATGTACTGATGTTTTAATAGCCATGTACTTCTGATAAGCCACCTAACACTCCCTTATCAAAATAAAATTAGAGCAAGAAATAAGTAAATTTTAAGTTCAGGGTTTTTTTTTTTTTGCTTGTTTGTTTTTTAGGATGTTATAGATATGGAATAGAGGAAACATTTTCCAATCACATCCCTTTAGGAAAGGTATTTACAAAATAATACATTTTAGAGGAAGAAGCTGATCAATTTCTGAGTCAACTGCAAGCAGGTATTAGTGTTCTGGGTTATTACAAAAATACACATGTTCACTAGGGAGACTCCTTAAGAAGGAAGAATTTGAGTGGCAGGAAACAATCCATAGGTTAATAATATAAATGGTGCTTGTAATGCTATCCATTAAAAGCTTGCCGTTCATCAGACAATATGCTAAATGGTGGATGGGATATTTATTCCAGTCCTTATGAGACCACTATAACATATCTAGTAATCTCTTTGCAGACATGGCTAAACAGGGTTAGATAATCCTCTCTCTCTCTCCCTCTCCCTCTCCCTCTTTCCTCTCTCTCTGTGGTTGTGTGTGTGTGTGTGTGTGTGTGTGTGTGTGTGTGTGTGTTTATCTAAGTCTGTTTGACTTCAGATCCATATTCCTTACTATTTCTTCCCAAGCTGAGAATTCAGCTTGAGACATTATGTAACTTGAGAAGTAGGCTTGAGGATATTGAACATAAAGTCAACCCCAGAACAGCTCTGCAAGAGCCATGGAAGTTGTATAACAAGTCTGCTGGATCAGAGTCCAGGGTTGACGTTGGCGAATTGCTAAAGCCAAGGAAGACCTATTGCAATTATAACAATCTCCATATCATAAAGATGGTCTGTGATACAATATGATATAAATTGATGAAACACATCATATACTGTTTAAAATTTAATTTACTCTTTGCTGATTTCATATATGTATATGAGTCATTCTGGTCACACTCACACTTCTACCTTCAATTATCTTCTTCCCACTGCCATGGAGACCTCCCCATCCCACCTAGTCCCCATCATACTTTGTTGTTTTGGGGGGTTTTTGTGGTTTTTGTGTGTGTGTGTGTGTGTGTGTGTGTGTGTGTGTGTGTGTGTGTGTGTTTGCTGTGTGATCCACTATGTTTAACTAAGGCTGTCTGCCTAGGCATAGGCGTGGAGTTCTCCACTGGAGAGTGAGTAATTCACCAGTGACATCACTGAAGACAAGGGTTTCATTTCTCCCCGAAACCTTTAACTGACATGAGTCCCTCCCCTATCTGTGACTGGATGTTTATGGGCTTTATCGTGTGAAGCCTCCATGAAGGCAGCTGCAACTGCTGTGAGCTCATTAGTGCCAAGGTCATGCCATGCTCATAAAGACAGTGTTTTACTGCCTCTATTCCCTATTTTCTTACATTCTTACATTGGCTCATCTGCTCTTTCTGTTATTTTTACTGCAGTATTCCCTGAGCCTTAGGGAGGAGGGCCTGATGCAGATGTCCTATTTAAACCTGAACACAGTTTAAGGAACACTGTTTAAGTTACTGTTTCCCAGCATCTCAACCTGCCATGGTTTCTCCATTAATGACAATTCATTGTAAAAAGAAAGTTCTTTGATAAAGGCTGAGGCATGACTAGTCTATGGGTACAAACAAAAATATTAGGCAGGTTGACAGTGTGCCCATTTAGCAAAACAAAACTAGTAGATTCAATCCTAAGGCACATTGCCTCCCTAGACATTGCCTTTGACTGGTCTATAATACTTTAGTGTCTTTCACGAAAGACCTCAGATCTAGTCAGAAAGAAGTTGTTAATCCCCACAACACTTGTACCACTACTGTGCCAGTGGGCACATCCGTCTGGAAAGTTGATATTACAGTATGCAAGGTCCAAAGTCAGGAAGGACCACTGCTAGCTTTCCAGCCAACTGCCTGTAAAATGCCCACACTATGAAAGCTAGACAATATGGAAGAAGCTTCCAGATTAGCTCTAGCCTGACTCCTCTGTGTTATTCAACCAAGGAAAGCACAGCACACGTTTTCATTCTTTAAAAAATTGCATGCACGTATACCATGCTATCTCAGTCATATCTATGACCCACTCCCTACCTCCAGCTGACTCAGCCCACCCTGTGTTAGTCACTTTTTATTGCTGTGATAAAATACTATGACCCAAAGTATTTATTTGTGGTTCTAGAGGGCTCTATGTTCATAATAATGAAGAAGACATGGTGACAGGGAAAGGAAGCAGAGAGGTCACATTTCAACTGTAAACAGGAAGCAGAGTGAGCAAGCAGGAAGCACAGTCACAATGATACAGCAGCCATGGTTCCCAGCATAATACCTTCACAAGATCAAGCCAGAAAATATCCCACATAGATGAGGTAGAAGATTTCCAGGTCCCACTCCCTGCTGGGAAACTATTGGTGTGGGTCATTTCTGGGGCAGAATCATTTATTTTTTCCTTATTAAGAAATTTTGTATTTATTTTACATACCAACCACAGATCCCCCTCTCATTCCTCCTCCACTCCCCTCAAACCCACCTCCCACACTCAGTCAAATGCTTCTATAATTCTTTAATTGACTTGGCCCTTCTTCCCTCCCTTCCTTCTGCAAAGAATGAAGGCAAAGAGCCTCTGCCATGTGTCACACTGTACCCCTGTCTATGCAAATCTAGCTGGACACAACCCAGACTCAAGACCTTTGGATCAGGATTTGTTTGCTGATTATGTGGGTATTGCTCATAAAAAGTAAGGCCTCCCATGGGGAGTCAGCAAAGCCTGGTACATTCAGTCGAGGCAGATCCAAGCCCCTCCCCTCACATCAAGGCTGTGTAAGGTGTCCCACCATAGAATAATTTCTTATTGGGGACACGGCCACTGGAAGGTTTTCCATGCTCCAGTGAGAGTCCCAACACCCATGCGTATTTGGACAACTCTAACTGGATTTAATGGGTTACAAAAAAAGAATACATGAAGTTGGGAAAAGGGTATTGGGTGAAAACATGGAGGGAGTTGGTTGGAATAAATAGAGCATAGATATGATAATCCGTTTTATACATATGTGAAACTTTCAAAACTAAGGGTTTTTAAAATTTTAACCTTGGGGAGATGCTGTCATTAGTAACATGCCTAGTTTGTTTTCAGAGATGGTGATTTCAGATCGCCCTTCAGTGGCAGTTATTCCCATTCACTTCTATTCAAATGGCCTCCATGTCATCTTAACCTTAGAACTGCTGCACTCAGTCCTGCCAATTTTATCACTGGCCACATTCCTTTAGTTCAGCTACCAGTCATCTCGCAACCAGCCAAAAACAGCAACAACCTGATAGTCCCCTACAATCTACCATTTACTACATAGAGTTTTCATTTTGAAGCCTACATCTAATTATAGCGTCTTCTGAACATTTAAAAAAACACTTTCCTGGCCTTTTATTACAGCATTTTACTTAGCATGGCATCTACAATTAGAGAAAACATGTAGTTTATTGTGTAGACACTTAAGAGATTGAAAGTGGACTTATTAATGGTTACCCTGGGGCAAAGATTAATGGGTTCTGCTTACTTTTCTAGCCACATCCTCTTCCAATAGCATTTGAAGCATGAGCAATACCCACATAATCATCAAACAAATCCTGATCCAAAGGTCTTGAGTCTGGGTTGTGTCCAGCTAGATTTGCATAGACAGGTATACAGTGTGACACATGGCAGAGGCTCTTTGCCTTCATTCTTTGCAGAAGGAAGGGAGGGTAGAAGGGACAAGTCATTTAAAGAATTATAGAAGCATTTGACTGAGTGTGGTGACATTGGTACAACAAAAGAGAGCTGAACATCTCTCATCCTTGGGTAGAGGTGCCAAGGGCAGCTGAAGAGGGGCAGAAAAACTTGGTAGAGGATGAAAGATGCAGATTCCCTATTTCCTAATTTAACACACAGCAAATCCTAGGAGCACTGTGCAAGAGCACTTTGTAAAGTCTGTCCGAGTGATGTGCCAGGTAAACAGATCTTCACCAAGAATGTCTCCTTGTTCTGTTCCGAGATGATTCACAATCCTCATGAATGTCAGTTTGAAGCTGCTGGATGAAATAAACTTTACTCAATAGCTTTTATGAGAGTCACACAACCAAGGAGATATGTAAATGTCCATTTTGTACTTCTGAAAATAAGTGCAGCCTCTTCAAGAAGAAGAAAATATGTCACAGACGTGGAAAGTAAAAGGCAAACAATGGAAAAGAACCTATAATTTAATTATGCAAATACGAGCTTTTTACACAATCTAGATTTGATGTAATAAAAGCACCTGTAACAAACTTAATCAGGAAAGAAGTTTTCCTTTTTCCCAAGGCACAAGAAGATTATAAATCACATACAATTTATAGGAAATTTACATTAGTGATACAAAAATTGAGAGAGAAATCTCCTTTATCTTAGTTGATAGTTCAATTAGTCACAATCTTTCAAAATAAAATACCTTATAGTAAGAAGATGATAGCTACAAATGAGTATGAATTAAAGGGTCATGAGCTCCAATAAAAACATATTACATGTGTTTTTAATAATTTACTGATGAGGCCTATCTTTTTTGCCAACTATAAAGTCATATAAGTAGCTTTTGGGGTTAGAAATGCTTATAGAGAAAAAGCTAAGTCAGGAATTTAAGTTCAGAGAGAAGGAATGTTCATTCTAAAAAGAAGAACCGTTCAATACAGCAGCTCACCAGCACTGGGTATGTGACTGGGGCTTTGAGCTGGGGAGATATTTGTTTTATGCTATGCTCATGTGGGATATTTCATTCCAGCTATCTACGAGCCCTCCTGCGAAGCATATAAACACCTCGGTCAGACATCAAATTACTACTGGATAGATCCTGATGGCAGTGGACCTCTGGGGCCTTTGAAGGTTTATTGCAACATGACAGGTAACTGTGTCACGTTTATGTTTCATGAAGATGGCTTTTCTGTATGTTGAGAATAATAGCTCCCTGGACAGTTTGTTGCTCTGGTGCTGGATTCTCATCACACCTTCTAAGAAGTTAAATCTTATTGGGCCTGTTAGCTAAAACATATACTATGAAAACTCTGACACAGTAATTTCTTAAAAGTTTGTCTTTGGAAGCTAGAGACATGGCTCAGCAGTTAAGAGCACTTGCTGCTCTTACAGAGGACCTGGGTTCAGTTCCCAGCACCTACATGACAGCTTACAACTGTCTCTAACTCTAGTTCCAGGGGATACCTAGTCTAACCTCCATAGGTAGCAGGCACACATATTGTATATATACACATACATGAAAGGCAAACACTCATATACATAAAATAAAAATAAATAAATATTTTTTAAAATAGTCTATCTTTGAGTTAAACAATGGATAGTTAATATTTTTAAGGAAAAAAATCAAGAAAATAAAATCTCAAAGTTTAAGTTCACAGAAAGAAGTGGCATGTGAAGTCACCTAACTTAGTGTCCTAGGCTGAGTAAATGTATTACTGCCCAGTCTCCCTGGCTTATATTTGGGGAAGGCTTACCAGCCACTGCTGACCTTCCTCTGTTCTCCATAGAAGGGTATCCTTTGTATACTCAGATCCCTCTCTGGCAATTGCAAAGATTACACAGAGCTTTCATGAAATTTATTTAGGAAGAGATTCTGATTTTTCTTCAATTCCATATTAAATTTCAGGCCAGTGAAATGAGATTGTAGACTTTTGCAAACTCCCAAAGTGGGACATATGATGCACAACCCTCTAATATGGGAGAGAAAATTCTAACAGACATTGGCAGCATATTATACTTCAAAAATCCAGAAATGTCTCTGAGCCATTCACCATTGCTGGCTCCAAGAGATGACCAGCACTTAATGTGAACTCCTGAGACTTAGGATACTGAAGGATAATGGCAATATAATGCCCTACATTGTGGTATGTTTATGGCTACATGTGATGGCTCTAACATCATGTTAGGTACCATCAGTTCTTTATGACAATAACTGGTTTTATGTTCTGGCTTCATTAGTTACCAGCTATATAATCATAGGCACCTTAACTAACACTGCTTTTATATTCACTAAGCTTTTATATTCTTATCTACCAAGTGGACTACTTGGTAGTGATACTACTGCCTGCAAACATCATTATTGTACAAATAAAGTAATAGAATCCCCAGATAATTTTCTGCATACTGGGTCAATGAGAAACCAATTACATAAGATATTCTTATTTCTTGAAATTCCAATAATTAAGTATGTTCTCATCCCCCATCCCCTGCCCTCCAATGCCCACCCCTCATCCCCAGTTTACTTATGGAGATCTCATCTATTTCCCCTTCCCAGGGTGATCTGTGCATCCCTCTTTTTGTCCTCCTTGTTAGCTAGCTTCTCTGAAGCTGTGAGTTGTAGTCTGGTTATCCTTTGCTTTACACCTAGTATCCACTTATGAGTGAGTACATACCATGTTTTTTTTTTTTGAGTCTGGGTTATCTCACTCAGGATATTTTCTAGTTCTATTCATTTGCCTGCAAATTTTATATCATTGTTTTTTTACTGCTAAGTAGTACTCCATTGTGTATATGCACCACATTTTCTTTATCCATTCTTCAGTTGAGGGGCATCTAGGTTGTTTCCAGGTTCTGTCTATAAAGAATACTGCTGCTATGAACATAGTTGAATAAGTGTCCTTGTGTTATGATTGAGTATTCCTTGGGCATATACCCAAGAGTGGTATAGCTGGGTCTTGAGAAAGATTGCTTCCTGATTTTCTGAGAAACTGCCGTACTGATTTCCAAAGTGGCTGTACAAGTTTGCACTCCCACCAACAGTGGAGGAGTGTTCCCCTTGCTCCATATCCTCTCCAACATAAGCTATCTTCAGTGTTTTTGATCTTAGCCATTCTGAAAGGTGTAAGACGGTATCTCAGAGGCATTTTGATTTGCATTTCCCTTAGCCATCCTGATGACTAAAGATGTTGAGCAATTCCTTCAATGTCTTTTGGTCATTTGTTTCCACCTCTAAAGATTTCATTCTGTTAAGAATTCTTTATTTAGCTCTGTAGCCCATTTGGACTAGGTCTTCTGCATAAGCAAGACAGCTGTGTAGCTTGATCTGCTTATGGGCCCCCCTGGCAGTAGGATCAGGATCCATCCTTGGTGCATGAGCTAGCATTTTAGAGCCCACTACCTATGGTGGGACATATTTCACAGCCTTGAGGCAAGGGGAGGGACTTGTACCTGCCTCTACTGAATGTACCAGGCTCTGCTGACTCCCCATGAGAGGCCTTACCTTCTTGTAGGAGGGAATGGGGGTGGGGGTTGGTTGGTGAGAGGAAGGCTAGAGGGGTGGGAGGAGGGAAGAGGGGAATCTGTGATTGCTTTGTAAAATGAATAAAAAAGTCTAATAATAAAAAAGAATTAAGTAATTTGTTCATATTGTTCTAAAGATTCTATTTGAAATCTATTTGAAGCCAGTGATTCTTAGATATATGTTTCAAAATCATTTATGGAGTTCTGTCTTTTATTTCCAAACAAGTGTTATGTCTCCACCTCTAAAGATTTCATTAGGTCTCAAGTGGAAATAGGATTCTACCACCAAAACTTAAAACTTTAAACAGCACCGTGGGCAGGGAGAACTTTTCAAATTACCATGAAGCAAGGCATGATGCAAAATGGAAGGGAGAATGGCAAGGGTTGGACATGACCTCAGTGTGGAAACCCTGTAGAGAAGACCATAAAAGACAATTAGTGTCCCCTAAATTCCCTCCTACACCAAGAATTCTGGTGTGCCCCAGAGATGATCAGCTTACAGAAAGTTTTAGATAATTGTTCAGATGGCTGATTTGCCAATGCCCTCTAATCTTTTCTTGTTGAACTTCATTTCAATCTTACTAGAATGTGAGCGCAGCTTGTGATAAGTTAATGTATCTTGATCCTGATTTCTCCTGATAAGTTTATGGCACAATGAAGTTGCCTGAGATTTCTGTTGGTTTCCATCTGCATTTAGGAAGAGAAACAGCAAAACAAAAGCATCATGATTACAGCCCTCTACACAAAGTGAAGGACTGCTTTAATTGGGGGAAAGATGCTTTGCTGGGCATTAAAGCATGATGTGCATCAGAAGTACAAATTCCACCTTGACCATATATTCCTGATAGAGAATCATAAGGATGAAACCCAAGGATCATGGTACAGTCTGAGCAGTAAGAACATTACAACTTTTTGCACTTGGTAGTTATAAATATTGGTGTGTCCAAGAACACTTGTAGAATCTTGACTTACAGGTTTTTTGCATGCTGAATGACTCTTAAAAAGGTCATTTAGCTCTTTTTTACTCATCAACCATTCTGGAAGTACCATGTTCTATATGGTATTTTGATGGGATTGCCATCACCAAACATAATACCATGAAGGTTTCCTTGTGCTGTTCAATATCCAGGAAATGTTGTAAAGACAAGGTAGGGATGGCAGGCAGAGATAGCCTATAAAGTCTAGATATATCACTTCATGTCTTGAGAAATTGTTTCTGCTACACAAACCTTAAGAAATAAAAGGAAGATAAGGTACTAAAAAGGTGAGGAAAGAAAAGAGCTCCACAAATCAGTGCCCCACAGCATGAAAGGGCTTCATTACAAAGAACTAAACTCCTAGTGGGTTAGTAAGCTTGAGAGAAGAGCTAAGAGGCAGAAGACAGGAGGGGTCACAGCAGATAAACAGGCAGGACTATATGTCATATATGACTGTTCATGTGTGCCCACATCTAACAGTATTTGGTGGGACAAGTGGGATGTCCCTGTGAAGACTGAAATGGTCAAGATTCTAGAGAACGATTTAATTATGGAGGACTTCAGAGTAATTTTGAATCACTGTAAAGTACACCCTGGATATCATGCTATAAAAGAAGCGTGCCAAATAAAAGCTGCTAGGACTCTGGAAGTATGGCATATCCGGAAGGAATGGGTGATCTATAGATGCTGCACAGATATGTGGAAGAAGTCGTCAATTGTGCTACATTCCTTAGAAGTTAGAGAGGGTCCTTAAGTGCTGTGGAGTTGACATGAAGGAGTGATGTTTTCAATAAATCCCTTCTAAAAGAACTCATCAGTCAGTTTTTCTTGGGGTTTTATCCTCTAACCAGTGTTGTATATCAGCCTCTTCGAGACAGGGTCTCTTTGCCATTGCATTAACCAGGCTGCCTGGCCTACAAGCATCTAGAGAAATACACTGGGCTTACAGGTTATTATGCTGTTGGATTTGGCTTTTAATGGATTCTAGGGATCTGAACACAGGTTGTTAAGTTTGCACAGCTTTTTCCTCACTGAATCATCTACTCAGCCACGATACTAAACTTTTTTTTTAATTTGAGTAAGAAGCATCTGTGCTCTGGTGCATGAGGTTTAAAGTCCAAACAGAAAACACCTCTTACATTCTTCATACCAATGGCTTTGTACTTTTATCAAAAAGCCATTAAGCTTGTTTACATAATTTGGGCTTTATAAAGCCCTGGGATTTAGCTGATCAAATTCTATTACGGTCTATAGTGGTAAAAGCTGCTCATGTCTTTTTAATCTAATATTTATAGAGAACTCCTTGCTCACATCCCTACACACTGGCACTGGGAATATTACTTCCTTTGTCTTTATTGTGCTTCTCACGTATTTCATGGTGCAGTGTGGTCAGGAGGTGATGAGTCACTGGAGTGACAGTTGTGAATCTAGTGACAACTGCTGGGAACCTGTGCATGCCACCTCACCTCACACCCCTGGCCTTTCCTCTTTCCTGTGGTACTCATCTTGGCAGCATACAGGAGCACCAACTCACCATGACTATTCCCTGTGATTGTCTGGCACATGTGAGCTAGCTAGACTACACACATTCTGAGGAAACTAGAGAGCAAGGAGTCCATTGGGGCTCTGATTTCCTGTGAGGTTTAAAATTTTCTTGGAAGTTCTTTCAAGTTTCTGGAGACTCGATTCTTTAAGTGGTTTTAAGGCCCACGGTCCTGTTTTCCTCGTGGTCCTTGGTCATGGATTGCTCTGAGCCCAGCAGGAACTCTGATGTGAAAACCTTCCACTAGCACATACCTGGTTGAGCTTAGATAGGACGGTTACTCACTTCATTCACTCTGGCAGATGATTTTATCTGCAAAGTCTTTACCTGGGCTATGTCTAGTGACCAGTCCTTGCAGTGTATTGTGTCGTATTTGGAGTCCCCACTCACCTTAGAAAAGAGAACAACCCACAGGGCACACCCACCTGTGTACAGTGGTGTGGCAGTACTCCCTAAGGCCCAGAACTCTGACTACCTATGTACCTCTATATATTGTTCCTAATTCTAGAACATACATTCCTTCCTGTGTATGTCATACACTGCTGTGTTAAGTTTATAAAGTACTGTCTTCCATTAATAGTTTTGTGGTTTTGTAATCTTAACATATTCCTTAATAAAAGAAAGTTAGATTATACATAAAATAAAGACTAAAATTAACAGTTGCAAAGAAAAACAAGTGAAATACTGGGAAATATATAAAAAAGATTTTTATATTTTATGCTTATAGATAGATGAGAGAGAGAGAGAGAGAGAGAGAGAGAGGGAGGAAGGAAGGAAGGAAGGAAGGAAGGAAGGAAGGAAGGAAGGAAGGAAGGAAGGAAGATAGATATTAAGGACAAATGAAATGTTAGAGTATAATACATAAGGCTTTTAATGACTCATAAGACCACAAGGTAGCTAAAATTACAATTATTTTCTTGTTTTTATAATTAAAGCTCAGAAAAGTTAAGTCCTAGGTAATGTACATTGTCAACTATGGGGTCTGACAGTTTATTCAGGCTATTATGCTTAGTAATAGTCTGTAGTTAATATATCTGTGAATGTGTGTATGTATGTGTAGGAATATATGCATGTATGTATGTGTATGAGTGTGTTTGTGTGTGTGCATGTATGTGCATGAGTGTGTCTATGTGTGTGAGTATATGTATGTGTGTGTGTGAGTGTGCAAGCTCATATGTATATATAAACAACAGTATTCACTTGAGATCTGTTCTACAATCTGGAACGTGTTTTCTGAAATGAGCATTTCTTATGAGCATTTCTTCATCATCATCATCAAAGCTCCCTAACTCATTATCTATGGCTTGGACAATATGTTGACTATAAACTATTTACTTCTTAATTGTCCCACTAATGCTTTGGGGTTTTTAATCAGAGAATACATTTAAATGAAATCAGCACAGGAACAATGAAGCAACCAATACAGGTTTTAATTCATAATTAATCTAGAAGTATTTTCCCATGTGTAATTTTCTGAGGGCATTCTAGGATACCTCAGACATTTCTTGCCTTTGAGTGTGCTCTCTGTATCTAGGGCAGGCCACCATTGCAGAATTTCCCTTGACCATGTCTGTGTTTATTCATTGAAAGATCTCTTGTTAATTGTTTCTTAAGAAGTTAGTCCAATTTTGGGGATAATTTAAACTTGATTCCCTAATACTTGGTTGATTTTGCAGTGAGTCATCTTAGCCTGGGTTGGACACTACCTTGTTTGAGAATGTAAAAGGATGAAATAGAGTTGCTTTGCTATCATCTGTATTTAATATGACTGTAGCCCTTTCCCTTTGATTGGTGCAAAGGAAGCAGCTAGAAAAGAGGACACAAAGTTCCATTCTGTGTGAGGGGGCTTGTTAGCACTGCAAGTGGGGACCTCATGGGCTCTTAATCCCTCCATGTTCCTGTAAGTCAGTTTTTTCCCTATTCCTATCCCCACACACGCACGTGCATGCGTGCGTGCATGCGTGCGTGCGTGTGTGTGTGTGTGTGTGTGTGTGTGTGTGTGTGTCCTGCATACAAACCCCGCACTGTAGCTAGAGTTTTCCTGCCTGGCCCACAGTCAGGACAAATCTCTCTCACCCGCCAGTCCCACAGCCGCTCAGACCCAACCAAGTAAACACAGAGACTTATATTGCTTACAAACTGTATGGCCGTGGCAGGCTTCTTGCTAACTGCTCTTATATCTTAAATTAATCCATTTCTATAAATCTATACCTTGCCACATGGCTTGTGGCTTACCGGCATCTTCACATGCTGTTTGTCATGGTGGCGGCTGGCAGTGTCTCCTCAGCCTTCCACTTCCCAGAATTCTCTCCTCCTTGTCCCGCCTATACTTCTTCCTGCCTGACCACTGGCCAATCAGTGTTTTATTAACATGTTTGACATACAGACCATCCCACAGCACCGCACACTGACTTCCATTTTATCCTTCCCCCCACCACTCTCCTCTATCTTTTCAAAGGCACTTTCTTTCCTTTTCTGTCTTTTAACCTAGTTTACCTCCTCTCTAGTTAACCTATGTGTAGACTCACTCTGCTCTGTCTTCCCTCAGCCACATCCTCTTTGTCGACCTCTCACAAGCTGTCTTTGTTATAAACCTTTGTAATCATTCAGCAACTCCTGCCTCTCACGTTCAGCTATTTCAGTTCCTCACAATCAGTATAAATCTTTGAATTCAATTCTGTTCATACAGCTTCAATTGAAAATCTGGGAAGCAACTCACTGATCAAACACAGTCGGGGAAGGACTCTTCTATGACTGATTACCACTCTCACCGCACACTTTCCTTCAGATTCTCACTTATTCTGTACATGGCTTCTACCTGCCAGGCTTTCTTTGAAATCTCGTCTTCATTGTGTGTCAGTCATGGTGATAGGTTAATACTACAAAAGTTCTCGAACGGTTTTCAAACTTGAAGTCAAGAAAGGGAAAGGAAAACCATAAAATGGACTGTGAGACCCACACCACAGGCCAAATCATGTACAAGCAAGGTCAGACAGCTTTGGACTCTATGGGAGACTCCAAAATGGAACCCAGATGGAAACTTAACTGTACTGGAATATTCCACACAACATGCCCACCCAATATTTTAAATGTTTACCTTTTGTGAAGTTTCTCCATTCAAAATCTGAGGACGGCCTCCCATGGTGTACAGCCAGAGGTGACTGTTTCATTTCCTCTGATGTTTGGAGTCTTAATCTCTTGTTCAGTCCACAGTAATCAAGTATTTGATGGGATGAATTAAATGGAAACAAAATGACCCTGGGAAATACAATTAGGTCCCCGCTCATTCTTTTGTTATCCTAAAAGTCCAAGCTTTTTAGGAGTAAGGTCATACTTTTAAACCATACAATTATTTTCTCCCAGCTAAACAGCAATGGTGACTAGGGTTCTTTTCTCCTAGGTTCAGGGTCTTTCAATTTTACAGGTTACCTTTCATTCTTTCTGAGTTGATAGAGTTTCACAGCAGATGACCCTGGAAAGTTTTTGGAGAGAAACTTAATATAGAAGCTGATATCTCCTCTGAATTTGTATGTAATTCTGCACTCAGAAAATTTAAATAATGTACACAGGACTAGATGGGCCTAGAAGGTGGCTATTTCAAGTCACACAACAAATATAAACTAGAAACTCTAAAAATTGCCATATGAGCATTTGCTGTTTATTTATCTTAGCAATGATCAAAAAGGAAACTTGAGAAAAGATGCCACAGAGGATAAAGTTGTAGAGATAATATTTGTTATATTTGTGTACACACAAGTTAGGAAAAACTCTCTTCACATAATTATTAATTTCACATCCTACCTCGAACAACCAAAACCAGTATTAAAATGTGAGATTAGTCATGTCTGCTTATCATAGATAAGAAAATCTAAAAACTACCCATTCTTGAGAGAGCTGGTCCTGCCCCTTGTGGGCATGGTGTGGGGGTCCTGGAGAGCTTGCCCTGCCCCTTGCCACTGCTGGGCTACAAGCCTCTCCACAGTTGATGGTTTCTGGCTAGGGTGCAGGACGAGAAAGACTCACCTTCCCTTGGGGAGCTGGCCATTAGGAGTTTGACTATGCCCCAGAAAGTATATGAACAATACAAAATGGACTTCTTTTTTTTTCGGGGGTGGTGGAGGTCACTGGGGATGGGAACAGACATGGGAAGAAATGGGAGGTGAACACAACCAGGGTGCATGATATGAGATTCTCATATAATCAATTAAAAAAAAATCTATCCTAGCTGGGCGGTGGTGGCGCATGCCTTTAATGCCAGTGCTCAGGAGGCAGAGCCAAGTGGATCTCTGTGAGTTCGAGTCCAGCCTAGTCTACAGAGCAAGATCCAGGACAGTCACCAAAACTACATGGAGAAACCCTGTCTCAAAAAACAAAAAAACAATAAACCAAAAACAAAAACAACAACAAACAAAATAATTATCCTAAAAACCTACGGTTTTTTTTTTGTCTTCTCTGCTCACTCTGCTTCCAAACTTGCTTCCTGTTGCCCTTGGCTTCATAGCTAAGACAGCATGGTTTAAAGGTTAAGTGGCTCCTCTAGGAAGTAGGGTAGGACGTTTTCAAGGCACAGCAAGTACAGAATGGCACTATGTTCTGTTCTCAGGTTTCCGTACTAAATGCCACGGTGGGTGTCTACAGGCATTTCACCTTGCTCCAAACCAAACTGATTGTTCTCTCTACCTGACACAGGCCACCGACATGAAATTTTCATGCATATGTTCATGTTTCTTCATTAGGGAATTTCTTCATCTTCCTCTTACTGGAAACCATGCTTCCTATTTCTCATGTTGTCTCTATTATGATCTCGCTCTCTGAGTCATAAGTGATGTGTCTTAACAGTCATTTCTTAGTCCTTCAGTAAGACCTGTCTGTCTCTTTGAAACTAAGAAAAATCTTCCTTTTTCCATAATGCCACGGTGATGGTTAGTGTTCATTATCTACTTAACAAGCCCCAGAATCCCATAGGAGACAAGCTTCCAGACACACCTGTGATGGAGTACCTAGGATAGGCTAGCCTCTTGTGGATTGTCTTCATTAGATTAATCTATGTGAGCTGACTGACCCACTGTGAGTGGCACAGTTCCCTGACTTGGGATGTCTGACTGTGCAAAAAGGATAAAGTGAGCAGAGCACAAGCATTCATCCATCACTGTTTGCTTTCAGACTGTGAATGCAATGAGACCAGCGACCTCAGGCTCCCACTACTATCAAGGCCCCACCATGATGGACTATACTCCTGAACTCTGGACTGAATTAAACCTTCTGTCTCTTAAGTTGCATATATCAGAATATTATAACAGGAAAGGTAACTGAGATAGAGCCCATTTTCCTGATAGCATACCTTGGCATAGGCTCTTGACATAGGCCCATCTCATCTGTTTACTGGGTGTTCACTTGCACGCAGGCAACATATCTCCTACAATTTCTTTTAATTTACCTGATCATGATTTTGCCTTATGATTTTTTTGTTCTTTCTCTAACTTTTTAAATTGTGCTTTTAAGACACAATTATCTTTTTTTTTTAAATTCTCCTTTGAGTAGCCTTCTACTACTGCTTTGGAAATGCAAAATCTCTTCTTCTATCCCAAGGATAGCAAACATCCCTTTTCTTATTCCTTCTTCTGCAGTTTACTTGATGTTCCTTTTTTATTCCTTTTGTTTTGTTTTCTCTTGTGGTTTTCAGAGTTCTCTTTAAATTTCTGGCATTGTTGGTCATGTGTGATTACTAATGGTAATAAGATCTTTCTGAGTTTGAAGGACACTCCATGTTAGAGTGGCCCCACAGCTGGTCTTCCCAGGACACTCTTATTTAACCCTGATGTCATTGTTAGTAGTTCCCTATTTCACTATCAATTGTATCTTTGGATGATTTATTACTTAATCACCTCCCTCTAGAAGAAGCTGAGTGGGGTAGTTTGTAGACTTTCTCACTCACTTGTAATTTGTTGAAGTCTTCTATATGGATCAGGTTCCCCAGACATGTTTCTTTGCACATGTGGTTCCCAGAATACTTGGAGCCATTTGATGTTTCTGGGACTATGAGCATCAGAATTTGATATGAATAAGGACAATCCCAATCCTATTTGTCATTTCTACATTCTCAACTGTGCCTTGTACTTCTCTTAGCAGGAACCTTTGAAGGCAAAGACAATGAACTAAACTCCTGTGACATTCCAGAGTAAACCAGACTTAATCAGCCATAAGGTCTAGGGCACACATCTGAAATCTGCCAAACAACCAGGATCCATTTCTTTTCATTGTATTCATTCATGAACCTGTTAGGTGTTCTGTGAGTCATTCTTGAATACATCAGTATTCCATGGAGTGAAGTTACATTGCTTCTCAGCTTTGTAAACTGTCGAGTGATCATTCAGTATATATAGATCTATTCAGTTGCTCTGTACCCATTTGCTCTCTATCCTCCAAAATTATTATCACTATTACACTGTTTGTCGTCTCATGGCTTCCAAGAATTTATGGGAGATAAGAGATATGTCCAAATATATATATATATATATATATATATATATGTGTGTGTGTGTGTGTGTGTGTGTGTGTGTGTGTGTGTGTATACACCTATATTTAATACATGAATATATGTTTATGTGAATATACATGTTTATGTGAGCATGCATACATGCATGTGATTTACACATATATTATAGCACTAGTCAAGTTTTCAGAAAAAAAAAATCAAATGTTAGTGTTTCTTCACTATTCTACACCCCCAAAACTCTATATTATTGTTTTACTGTTTTTCTCTTTGGGGCTTTTCTACAGAATGATGGGACAATATCTCATTCAGTAGCCCAGGTGGGCCTGGAACTCACTATGCTAACTAGCGACAATCTTCCTGCCTCCATCTCCTGAGTGCCGGGATCATAGATGTGAACCACCACACCCAGTCTCATTTTTAATCCTATAATATAGAACCAAACAGTTTTTCCAAAAATGCATTTTGGAGCTATAGAGATGGCTTAGCAGTTAAGAGCACCAGCTGAACCTGGGTTCAGTTCCCAGCAACCACTTGGTAGATCACAACCATCTGCAACTCCATTTCTAGGGCATCCAACATCCTCTGCTGATCTCTTCAGGCAACAGGAATGCATATGGTGCACAAGCAAACATACTCAGACATAGAAAATAGAAATACACATATATTTTTTAAAAGATACATTTTAAAATTCATTAGAATCTCCCAAATTTTACCACAATTAGTAAGTTTTATATTTAGTCAAGGAATGTTGTAATTCTCAAATAATTTATTATTGCCTTTGGGTAGGAAGTAATATAACTTTTCATAATAGTATTTGAACACTAAGCTCAAAAATTGCTTATGCAATGTATTCTGTAGTCTGAAAAAAGTCTGTTCTTTTTCCTAAACTTGTGTATCTCCTGCTTTATTTGGCTTTTTTAACAAATAGAAAAACATTCTAAAAATAATACAATTATAAAACAAAAGGTAAGCGATTCACCAGAATATAAATATATCCTTCAGTCAAATTATATTGGCAATCTGTTTTATCAGTAAAATTACAACCTCCTTTATGCAGATAGCAATTACATTTATTCGTACTAACAAACATAGGGGTTTGAGTTTCAATCAATAGAATGATACTCCTTCCCATTAAGTATCCAGCCCAGAAACCTAAGGTTCTGAAGAGTAAATTAACCTCTTATTGAGTGTGTATTACTGCTCAAGGTTATTAAACAGCCTGTACCAATCCTTGGGTGTAGACCAGTACATTGTTACTACATCTATTATCATATCAAACCACTGTTTGTGGATTATGAGCATAACCTTACTTGGCATGTGAATTGATAAACTATACTGTCATTGTTTTACTAGCTGTCTATAAAAGAATCAATGTCAACATGAAGTACTAAGTTTGGAAGTCATATGTAAAAGATGGTACATGGAGCTACCATGTTGGCAAACTATGGTAATGCACAGCAGACCTACATCCTCCAAATAGTTATCAGTGCTGTTTTTAGTTTTTATTAATCATGCCACTTTGAGACACTCCTGGTTATAACTGTTGTTCCAGGACTAGCTTGGACAAGTTTCCTGTGTATTTTCCTTTGTTGTTTTCTTCTGTTCCATGCCATGATTGTCATAGTATATTACTTTTCTTCTTGGAGTAACAATACATGCCTGAAATAACTTCAGGAAGGAAGCACTCTTTTTGTTCACAGTTTCCGATGATACAGTCCACCATGAGGGGAACAAGTGGCAGATGAAGTGACTTGGTCCATGATGCTAGGAGCTTGGTTTGTGACTTGTTTATATTTTAGTAGATCAGGAAATAGAGACAGCTTTGACTGGAAGTGAAGACGAACTTTCAAAGTCTTGTGTCCAGTGATCCAATTTCTCCAGCCATGCCCCACCACCTTAAAGATACCATAATCTCCAAAAAGAGTCCTACCAGTGAGGGACCAAGTGCTCAAACACGTGAGCCTGTTTGAGAAATATCACATTCAAACCTTAGTCTCACAAAGCCTTCTTCCAGTGTTCTCCATGGGAGGGATGTCAGATCTGATATGACTCTAACATAGTAATCTGGTCTATTTCCTCCCCTAGTGGTATTTCCATTTCAAGAAATAGCATAAAATAATGAAAACATAGAGATAGTACTTCACGACGCAGCACCAACTGTTCCTTCAATCTTCTCCATCCATAGCCCTATTACCTACATACACGTAAAATAATGGTCCCAGTGTCTCACCCATGGAAAACTTTTCTTTTTCATTATTGAACTGGAAAACCCACCATTTCTATTTTTCTTTGACTGTTTTACTCCAACATCTATTTTGTAACAAGTGTTTTATTCTTTCCTCCTTAATTATTCTATACCACACACAACTGCTGGGGAGAAATGAGATCAGAGAACAATTCCAGTATAAATATGTCATAGAAACAAAGTATAAAAGAGCA